>JAJLXV010000012.1:0-161761 GCA_030571435.1 Myxozyma mucilagina
CTCCCCCATCGGTGACTGTGAAACTGTTGCCAGGATTTTTCAAGAGAGATCGCGACCGCTAGTAGCTCCCCATCCCATAGTAATAGTTCTGACCCAAGTGAACCATAGTAGATGAAAATTTCATGACTATTTTGATAGGCAGCGCATCCAAATCCCAGGTTGGCAGGCTGGTTAGGAGCGGCAGATGGCGAAGAAGGTGAGTGAAATTGAGGCATCCATACAGCAGAAATATAGATGCTGATAGTATCGCAAGAAGACTGTGTTGAGTTTATCATGGAAAGATGTTCAGCAACATGGTCATCATGGTCAGAAGTAGTAGGAGAGCAAACTTGGAGGTCATTTAACTTATTCCAGGGAGGGGAGCAGAAAGGATCAAGCGGTTCTAAATGCGAGGAATCTTGTCGAAGGTAATGACTTGTCGAAGGTAATGATTGACAGTAGAGAGTATATAGTCAAGTCAAGATTCATACTTCTGAGGGGCTTTGGCAGACGACGAGTCGCTCCAGTGAAGATATCGCAAGTTGTGTTGGCGAAGCCGCATCGCGCTAGGTGTGTTTTGATGTGGCAAGTCAAAGCAGTATTGATGTAGCGGATGGCTTGAGCGGTAATTAAGCAGTCGAAGCGCGTAACGTTGTAAACGAGCCTGGAGATGGAGTTGAATTGGTGGAATCCCGGCTTCACATTCCATAGCACCAATAGGAGAGTCACGAAAAACACCCAAGATCACATACCGTTATCTAGATGGAAGAGTGCAATTAATTTTACACATCACATACCGTTATCTAGATGGAAGAGTGCAATTAATATTACACGTATGTTTTTTATTGTTGTCTCTAATGTAATTGAAACCTATCATCAATAACTAGGCGTGCATTTTTTTTTATTCATTTACGTATGCACCTGTAGAGGTATGACGTTTACATAAGAATGACCAGCTATGAGCACAGTCTTTTTCCAGATACAACAAAGGTGGGCATACCATAAGAATCTATCAGGAACGTACAGAATCATCAAATTCACCTACTCCAATGATTTTTCTTTGAATTGTTCAGTGTGTAGAGGTGTGAGTAAATATATTCACTGATTGGTGCTTACTGGATGAAGATCGCGCGTAACTTTATAGACGCGAGTCGCCCCGCATTACCGCTTCTCCCCATTATACGCGTTGACTCCATCACCGCAGTGCCCTACTTGATCAAGGAAAGGGTCTAATCAGTTTTTTTGTATTTTCACAATTTTAATTCGGCTCTAGCTCAATGTCCTCCGAAAATACCACGTCGTCTCCTCAGTGCCAATCACAGCGCTCAGCAGATTTAATCTCCCTTTACAGTATGACACCTTCCTCGAATTACAACACAAGAAACCGAAATCAAATCTCTTGAAGGACCCTGAATATCTAAAGTACTACGCTAATAATTTTAGCAAAATGTCTATAATGTCTTGCATTATTGCGAAAAGAATTATGGACGCGGTCGACTTGAACTATAGAATTTGGGTATATTCTAGGCACAGCAATGGCTTTGGCAATTGAGGAGCAAGAGTTTTCATTTCGCAACCAAACGAGTCTTTTGAAGCATGGCTTAGCAGCCATGACTTCAGGACGTGGATAGTTTCAAAGTTTGTTGACGATGAACATGGTTTTGATATCATTATAGCAGATGGGAATTAGAATGCTGCACTCAATTTGTTGTTGGTTATGATTTTTAGAAAAATTTCATCGGATATCTCAAAACTAACGAACAATATTCTCTTTACAGCGTACTTTATCAATCAGCAGTGGAATTCCTCATACGCATAAGCTTCTAACGCGTCCTACATTCAACGCGTAGTAGCATCTTGAACAAATGACTCTTGAACGATAAATACATATAACAAAAATAACATGGAGATCAATGCTCCGCAAGAATGGGTTAACGAGCAACGGCTGTGTACCTATAATTGTGGTCATTTGATCTTTCATTGTAGCAGTTAATCGTTAGATTTCGTGCAGTAGTTTGCGTAGACGGGGCTCTTCTTTTTAGGGTTTTCTGTTTTATTCTATCCAAAAGAACAAGAAAAAACCCTACTTGCGAACAGCAATCGAAAAAAAGAACCCTACTCCTACCTTGGAGATAAATACCCAGCCTGAATTCTCCCAGCCTTTTTTTTCTTCTTTTCTACAAGGATTTGGCCAACGACTAACCTGGCCGAGGTTCATCTAAGGCTCAGATCATTAGTTGTTGCGTTCGATGGGAAGTGGAGTTGATCTAAGATTTCATCTGGTTTTTTCTTTTTCTTACTGTCTTTGCGTGTCCTTTGTGGTTTAAACTGCACTGGTCCAATTGATGGTGGAAGGAAAGCTGGGCTTTTATATGAAAGTTCTTGATATGATCAATTTTTTCTTACGACGGAATCCCTGTCGACGAATCCGATATCGAGTTCTAGTTTCTCTTTGATTTTCTCTTTCTTTTATTTCGATCCGGAGATTTTTTTCAATGGGGAGATTTGGGAATTTGGAAGCTTGGAGAAACTAGCAGCATATTCCTAGACGCTGCGTACGGCCGTTGGCTAATGAACGTTCGGGTATAACCTTGCTGCATACATTCATTTTCAATTTACTTTCTGTTTTTTTATCAGTATACATGTTACAGATGTGGCGATTGATTTATTTAATCTTGCCCTTTTTATTTCTCTTTTAAATACTTAATCCAATCATAATTCAAAATATATTAAAAACACTATTCATTTCTACTTTTAGTCCCTATAAACAATGCAACGTATTAAATCAAAAACATGAATCAAATCTAATATAGGCTGCTAATTTCCTAGAACTTAGCCCGACGACGTGGTTTAAGTGCCGCTTTTTCTTCATCATCAGAATCATCGTCTCTAGATCGCTTGTTCTTGTACTTCAACTTATTCCTCTGTCCACGCACAGGACCATTCTTGACAGCATCCAAGTACGCATTAATCGGATTAGCTTCCGCTGCACTGCTTGCCAACTTTTGCAACATAGCAGCGTCAGGATCAATAGCTTTCTTGTTCGCTTCTTCATCGTCGATAAGCATTTTTCCGGATGCTTCACTGACACGGACTTTACTTTGTCGACTCTTGGGTTTAGTCGAACCAGTAGTAGGTTTTGTGGAAGATATTTTAGCAAGAGAGCGCTTGTCAAGTAGATCAAGTGGATCATCGTCTTCGCCGTCAATAATGTAGGTCTCAGATTTGTTACTCTTTCCCTTGCGGTCCTGAGAGCGAGAAGCTTTGCGTGCCTTTCTAGTCTCCTCGTCGTCCGATTCGGCATACTCAGAGTCACTGTCTGATCCATAAATAGCTTCCTCAAATTCAGACAGGTATTTCTTCTTCTTTGGCTGAGCGGTCTCTTCGTCGTCATCCTCGGCCAAACCCTCAGCCTCTTTCTTCCGTCTAGCGCGCTCCTTTGATTTGCGAATGTTTGTAAGTAGTTTCTTGTCAGCTTCGGGGAACACCTTCTCTAAAGCTTCAACACCGAATCTACGCACTAAGCGCTCAATGAGATGCTTGACTTTAAGCTTGAATCGTGCATGGTGCTCATGTGCCCATTCTAAAAGATTAGGAACAAGCGTTGCAAGCTTTGGCTCAATAAACTCCTTGGGAAGCGAAGTCACAATAACCTTGACAAAGCCTAACGCAGCTTTGACAATCTCTCGGTTCTTTGAAGTCAAGAAAAGATCAATAGTGGAAACAAGCTCTCCAATGACGTTGTCAGTCATAATACTCTTGTACTGATATAAAAGACGACTCAATGCCGTGATACTAGCGGAGATCATGTGTGGTGTAGCACCTGCCAAACCGGCAGACACCATAGTGAAATACTCATCAATTGACGCTTCAACGTCTGCGGCCTCAGGATCCATATTTGGAACTTTGGAAATAGCAACTGAACCACCTCCAGCCATTTTATCACCCATAGCAACAAGCAAATTGTAAGCTGCTTCTCTCGTCTTCTCATTCACTTCCTTGGTACCGATCACAGCTTCGGGAAGGACGATAGGAATGAAATGTAAATCAGAAGAAGGAAGGATGCGAACAACATCAATAAGAGAAGTCAGTCGAGACTATATACAGTTAGTAAAGTAAAAATAGATAAGCTACATTATAGACTTACCCCTCTGGAAGGGGGCGCAACTTTCTCGGATGCACCAGCGATCGCGCCTTCTAAGTTGTCCATATTTGCGACTAAAAACTCAGCACCTTCCTCAGACTGTGCCATTCTAGTGATAATTCTGTATCCTCGCTTTTGAATTTGTGAATCTGGGTTCTGGATCGTGGAGATGAAAATATTGCTGAGTTCTCCATAGAGCGAAGTTGGCAGATATGGTACCATTGCAACAACCAAATCCATCATCGTATGGCTCATTGGAGCAACAGTAAATTTGCCAGAAGGATTGGCACCAGTATCAGTTTTCTTTGAAGCAGATTTCTCAAGGGCAGGTGTAAGTAGAGAAACAACTTTTTGGAATGTGCCAGTGATATCCTCTGACGGTGTAATTGAAAGGAAAGCATTGATAGTTTCGAGAATGAAGACACGATGTTCGGTAACTGTCTGGTTAAAAACGTTAAATAGAACTGCTAAAAACTTTGAAGAAATAGAGCTCAAGTACTCCAAGTTTTTCGAAGCATCTTCCTTTGATAATCTTGCTTCCATGAAAGGGTTTTGTCCATCGATAGCTCCCTCGACATAGAGCTTGTTGCTCTCAACCAGAATTCTCAAAGATTTGCAAACCACCTGACGAAGTTCGACTCTTTGATACAACACATTGGCAAGCGCTTCAGCAAATGATTGAGTGAATGCCTCGCGTAAATCAAGAGGGAGATCACAATATCTGGGGAGTAATGACCAAATTTGTTCAACGAGTGTTTCGTAGATCTTGGTCTCAATGGTACGATCAGTACCTTCAAGCTCTTCAACTTTCTGATACAATCGATCACCAAGTGGTGCCATTTCGTTGATGTAGTGGCTAAGCCTGGCATTTCTGATATGATCACGAAGCAAGGGCAAAAGGAATGCGCGACCTGGTTTTCCGGGACTAGAATAGATAAATTAGCTTAGATATTTTAAAATACTAACTCTACTTACCCTGGGTTTTCCAAGTTCAAGGGCAAAATTTCAAGAATTTTGTCTGGTCCAAGTGCTCTAATGGCCGAACCAAGGACTTCATCAGCCTCTGCGCGTTTGTCAAACTCGCCGCCGGTACGCAATTCTCCGACGGTTGTCAAAATCTCAATCAAATAAGGGTCGGCTGTGAATCCAAATGCATCAAAAAGTGCAGAAAGAATAGTGAACACGTCAGTCCAGACTGTTTGGAATTTCATACTCAAGAATGAAGATGCAGTTTTGGAGATGGCAGATAAAACACGCTTTGTAGATTTTGAAAGCGGGCTCTCTACCAAAAGATCAACGGGAATACAAGTGGTAGCTAGAGCAATCAAACATTGCGAAGCGGATGTTACGATGTTGGAAGGAAGTCCTGCCTCCATGAATTCAGCGACGGTCTCAAAAAGCGCAGGTAATCTCAAGAAAGCTTTGGTTTCGTCGATGTCGCTGTATGCCTGGAAACACTGGGCAACGATTGCTAACCAAGATGGAGCAAGATGCTGGTCATTTTCCGACGGACGCAAATCCATGATTGAGTTGGCAATTTTCTCAAATTTAGCACTGTCAAGTTTTCCGCCTTCGTCAGATTCAGTCATATTGGCGAACAGCGTTTGGAACACTTCCATAGACGCAGTAACCAAGTACTCCTCAGCAGATCTGGAGATAGAGAGTAAAGTCTCGCAAAGAGCTTCAATTTTTGAAGTTGGCCATCCAGATTCGTTGCCTGCAATACTTTTCGTAAGCTGTAATGCAAAAATGACTTTCTTCTCAGTGGGCTTGGGAGCACTGCCAGGAGCAGCTTTCTTTGACGTCGATGTCCCCTTGAAAGAGTTGTACAAATCATTGACAGATTTAAGAGTAATCTCAGCACAAGTATTTAAAGCGGGGTGAATCGGTGATGGTCCAGCAGGAGGTTTGCTCAAAACGGCAGAAACGGCCTCTTGAGCACGCTTTCTAACTTTTGGTCGTTCGTCCAACGCAAGAGTCATGAGACCGTTCAATGCTTTTCTCGGACCTAACTCAGAGGTAGGTTTCCGCCATGACGCGCTATCTTGAAAAGTGAGAATCGTTTCCAAACATCCAATTGCAGATCTAATAAGCGCAGAACTTGCTTCTGGCAGTGTGAGCGATGGTGATAAGTAAACCAAGATTGAAGAAAACTTTCCAATCAAGAGTTGAGGCGGAGCATGAGGTAAGACCGTGTCGAGCAAGTAAACGCCCGAAGATGCAAGTTCGGCGTTTTTTATCTGATCACCTGAAAATGCTTGATTGAGAAGCGCTAATAAAGCAACAATGTAAGCAGAGGGAGTGAGCTCTGTCTTTTCTTCTCGTAAAGTCTGCTCAACGGCATCCAAAATAACCGCAAGCTATCAACTGTAAATAACCCTTCTAAAACAACAATATAGCCTGAACATACCTGCTTCTGATGCGGGAGCTTAGAAGTCTTATGTTGTCTAATTCTCGCCAATTTTGAGTCTAAAGAAGCCGTGACCTCAGTCTCAGGCCCTTCAGATTCCACTGGAATCGACACATTTTCTGCCACAGGAGCCATTTTGTCTGTTATGAGCTATCGCGTTAGAAAATGTTGTGAAGTTGAATGAGTTATCAATGATCTTTTTTTTACCTCCTCTGCGTTGGGAGTTTCAATTTTTTCTTCAATCCGGGTAAATTTTGTGCGGCTTTGAGCCGCATCAAGGTAGAAACTTTAATCAGTTCGCCGGTTTAAAAGAAATTTTTTGGTAACTGAAGCTGTAGTTAATTGAACAGTGTTTCAGTGGATAAAATTTCTGTTCAAATTCTGCAATTTTGTAAGACTCAAGGGGAATTAAGTGATGGTTTTTTTAATATACACCGGTGGGAAATTTCGCGCTCGTAGTACAGAAAACGGCAGAATGTCGGTGTAGGGTTAAATAAAATTCCATCAACTCAGTTACTGAGAAATACTTCTAAAACATGAATCGGTCATGAAGATAATTTGAAGATGTCAATTAACTTGGGTCTTCAAAGAATCAAAAGGTTACTTGATTGCTTACGGTCTCCTGAAAAAACCTTTCAAGTTTTCCACGTTGGAGGTACAAACGGAAAAGGCTCAACATGTGCCTACTTATCATCAATACTCGCACACTCTTCGATCTCCGTTGGACGATTTACCTCTCCACATTTGGTTGAACCGCGGGATATGATAACATTAAACGATAAAGTTGTCGGAAAGCCATTATTTGATGACGTGTTTAGATTGGTGAAATCAATTAATACGAATATTAAGGCAACGAACTTCGAAATGATGACGGCTACAGCATTTGAGATATTCAATCGGAAAAACGTGGAGGTAGCGGTGATTGAAGTAGGAGTTGGGGGTGCACAAGATGCAACTAATGTGAAATTCAAAATGGGACTGGAATTGGCTAGTGTGATCACGAGGATAGGGATGGACCATAGTGATTTGTTGGGCAACACCTTGGAGAAAATTGCTAAAGAGAAGGCTGGAATCGTAAAGAATGAAGTGCCTGTCGTTTTGGATGGATCTAATACTGAAGAGGTTATAAACTGCGTACAACGTGAGGCAGCGCATAAGAATGCACCATTTTCTTTAGTGCAACCTTCGGAGCTTATTACAAAAGTTGGTGAAGATGGAAGGGAGTCAGTTTATTTTGAAACAAAATCGTTTGGAGATATAAACCTCTCAAATACTCCACTTCACGGAGAATATCAACATATGAACTTGGCATGTGCTTTGCGTGCACTTGATTTAGCAGGTGATAAGCTTCCAAGAGTGACAAAAGAAACAATCGAACTTGGAATTAAAAATGTGTCATGGCCTGGCCGGCTACAGTTTGTCGATGCAAGTTTATTTACAGGTGTTGAAAGTTCTCAGAAAGTTCTATTTGACGGTGCACATAATTCACAGGCAGGTATAGCGCTGAACAAATTCGTCGAACATCTACGCGAGAAGTCTAAGGATGGGAAAATAACATGGGTAGTGGCTATGACAGACGCGAGAAACCCTGATGAAATCCTATCAGAATTTTTAAAATCTGATGATACAGTGTATCCAACCACTTTCGGTCCGGTTGAGATGATGCCGTGGATACGGGCAGCGAATCCGGGTAAAATCGCAGAATCAGCATCAAGATTTGTTGACGCGAAAAATGTGTTGATCCTTAACACACCGCCGGAAGAGATTATTGCAGAGGCTTGTAGAGGAGAGGCTCCTGTAGTTGTTGCAGGTAGTCTGTATTTGATTTCAGAGATATTCCGACAACTGAAATCAGTCCCCAAATGAGTAAATATTTTTGTGCATTAATGAAACATCTATACCTCCAAACAATAAACCAAAACACATGTACCGAGACGTTCGTTTTTATGGGCAAATTTCCTTGAATGTCCAAATGTACTCTCCGGATCTTGCAAACTGAATTCTCTGTCCAACACCAGAAACATCTGTAAAATCCACCAACTCAGGACCACACAAAATCAGCACAAAATTGCTCTTTCCTTCAATTATGTACTCTTCAGGAATCTCTTTGCCGCCTTTAGCTTCCTCTGTGAGTTTCTCGATTTTCTCTAAAACTTCAAAGCTTTCTTGAGTAAAATCGGAACCAGGCGGTGGCTTACAAAATGAAAGCTTCATCATCGGAGAAAGCGCATCCCATGATTTATGAAACTCACTCTCAATGTCTTCCTGTGCAACATCTTCTGTACCATGCTCTGGATCATTTAAATGCACCTTGCCCTCTTTTATATACACAAGTTTAGATACACCCGCGATTCTAAACTGAACTGCGTTATTCGCAAAGTAGAAGCAAGCTTCAAAAGCTCCGTGAGTTGAAGAGCTTGTGAGTTGCTCAAACTTCGCCATACGTTTATCAGTCGTGACGGTCAAAATGCCTGAGTTTGGACTAAAGGCAAACCCGCGAAAGACACACGTGCGCGCATGAGGTCGCACAATGGTTCTCTTTGCACCACCAGCTCGTTCGTCAATGTGTTCAGTAACAGAAACAGTAGATAATGTGAATGGGTGAGTGAACTTTTCGTCTTTTGAGGGCTCTGCATCCGGATTGTTGGAGGAGCGTAGGTAGTTTTTGAATGTGGAGACCCAGGGCGCTACTACGTTCTCCAGATTGTGCTTTGCAGCCATCTCTATGAGCGGATCTTCCTTGTGTGAATGCGTATGTCCAGACATGATATTTCTCAATTGCGATTGACCTGGATTCGAATGTATAAACCGAATTGATGTCGAAATGGCTCTTAAACGAGTGTATGCTGACATTGGTTTTTAGTTGTCGCTTAGTAATTACACGATGACGTCTCTCGCTTCACGGCTCACGTTGCCTAACGCTGTGATGCACGAATCGCATCGCGCTTTATCGATTACAGCCCAGACGCGTCTACCACCTCTTCCCAAAGAAGCAATAAGATACAAAAGCAAACCTTGATATTTCAAGTCCAAGTACTTTTTTATTTCAGTCTTGTATGAGCTCAACACCCCAACTCTCGCTCGATCCTAAATACGGCGAAAATGCTTTACAGGTAATACACAAAACCTCAGCCACTGAACCTGAGAAGCCGCCGTCGCCGATACCGGAGCTCGAAGTATTCCGCTGTCCTGTCTGCGAAAAGAAATTCTTATCAAAGAGCCAACGCTCAATTCGTGAACATGTAGCGCGACGAATGCGCTCGGATAGCCCCGGAGGCCGCGCTCATGCAGAGTATCACCAGGCTGAAATAAAACGGACAAAGTTATCAGATGAAGAACGAAGACGACATAGTGCTGCAGCGCAACATCGGTATCGAATACGAAGAGCCATCGATGCGCGAGAACTAGCAGAAAAACTAGGTGGACCGCCTGCGATTTACGATAAGTGTAAACTGTCGGATAAAAAATCTGGATTACAAAGACGTGTGCAGAAAAAGAAAATGGCGATACCGAAGCCGCCGGCACCGGTGTTGACGGAAACAGAGATACCGACTGCAAATCCATTTGTGTATTTTCAGAGCTATTGGGCGGTTTCTTTTACTGACCAGAATATGAATTTTGTGGAGTTTGAAGATGCTGTTAAGCGAGCTAAAGCAAGGTTGGGGACTGAAGAGCAAATTGAGCAGGTACTATTTCTACTCCATATTCTAAATAATTTACTGACTAAATTAGGAATTCAATGATTTGGCTAAAGATGCAGTAGGTCCCAGCAAAACAGACATAATAGCTGCGTTTGCAACCTGGAAAGACCGACAACTCTGTACAGAAGCATATAAAAAATTCATCGGCCACAGATTCACCTTAATCTTAAACATTGGAAAGCAGAGGCTTCATGAAGAGGATTTAGCAAAGTGGGAAGAAATGGTGGCTAGTGCGGCCGAAGGACGTGATGATGAAGAGGTCAAGAAAAAACTAGAAGCATGGATTTATAGACAAAAGATACTACACAGCGTCACAGCCTCGCCTGAGGATAGTTCTGCAGCTAAAGATGATTTCCCACAATCAAGTAGCAGAGAACTAGATGAACATATGGAAGAAGATCCTATTGATCCGTCATTAAGATATGATCGTGCTTCGTCAATACCGGTTTCGGCTGCAGATGCGGTACAAGTGGCGGCGCAGACACTGGCTGCTTCGGGAGGGGAATGGGATGAATCTAGGATTACGGATGGGGAAATGTACGATGCGGTGCGGGCGTTGGAAAAATGAATTGATTTTGTTTCGTGTGTATTGATGAATGTCTACAGAGATTATAACATGAGAAAAATCGTACAAAATAATTAAATAACCAAAAAAGCAACGAAAAAAGCTAATCGTGTAACGTCACGCAAACACACGTATCCCATAAAATGCATCCAAAATCCCCCCTCTCAGTTTTATAACCATTCGTGCACAAACTCGACCGTTAGATGCAGCACTGAAGGTTAGCTCTGGTTTTCTTCAGGCGTAAAAGTAGTTTCGCCCAATGCGTTGCTCGTGTCTTTTTTACTTTGAGCTAGACGTTGGTCTAGAGCTTTCAAGGCCAGCGCACGACGTCGTTCGGCTTCAGCTCTTACACTACCTGGTAAGGGAGCCACGAAGCGCTGCCGTAATTGGCCGTTTCTCATGTTTGAGACTTCGACGTCTTCTTGGGAAAAGGGAGTGCATAGATGTAACTTGACAAAGACATCAAATATGCGAGTGCTAATGAATGTGATGGCTGGTGAAACAGCGTCTGGGAAGAAATTTGCAAAAGAGAATGTGTCGGAAGCATCACCGCGGATAGTTGCAGGAGCATCTGCAGTCGCTGGTAACGGAAGAACGTCAGGTGAAGATGCAGCGTAAGTTTCACCAGCAAGCGGGCTGTTTGAAACACGGTAAAATCGAAGATAAATCCAGGATGTGAGGAATCCAGCCCATGTGAGTAACGCTGTGATTGGTGCGCCAAAGAGACCGATGATGGTGTTTACCAGGAGAAAAAGGGCGGGAAGATGCTTGACGCGGATCTTGATAAGGCCCCTAAAGAGAACGACGGTGTGCTCAGGAACGAGTTGTTTGAAGGCGACGAGAAAGCCAGACTGTAGAGCTACTCCACCACAGACTGTCATAAATCTAAATCAGTTAACAACTGTAAAGATACTCTAAAGAAATGCAGAAAATAATACGCACTCTAGTCCGGCATTTTTGGTAATCACATAACCTAAAGTTAGGACAAGGAAAACGACAAAATTTGAGACAACGCCAACGATTGCAAGGAACTTTGCAAGTTCAGTCGACCCCCAAACGCGTTCACAGTATTTTGCTCCATATGAAAGAGTCGCAAGCGAAATTATTAACGATATGACATGCTGCTCGACATAAGTCGATATGAAAAAAGTCCACGGAAAGACGATGGACCGCGACGGGACAACCGTGAGATACGCGACGTAGATATTCGACAGCGGTGGTATTGGTGCCGGTGTTTCTGCCTTTGCGTTTGCTGCTTTAAGAGCAAAGTACGCTGAGTAGCGGATGAGTGCAACAATCGCAGAAAGCGCAATAGAAAAGACGACGGCAGCACGCGTCAAAGGCGGCATGTTCATTCGGACGCCCGGCGGCGCAAACAGAGTGCGCACCATTGTTCTTCGCGTTGATTTTTTCAGCGTCTGATGTGCGTATAGGGGATATTATGTAAATACGGCTTTAAAGATAGCTGTAACTATTCGGGTATTTGTAGTCCACAGACAGAATGATATGCGTTGAATTACAGTCAGATCTCGGTTTATACTTCCAATATCCAACCAAACTAGTACAGTTTAGCTGCTGCAGCGAATGGATTCAAATACAGAAGCAATCCGTCGGTTTTAGTCGCGAATCCGCCAATTGCAACAAGACCAGTCTGATCCCTGAATCGGCCACAAATCAGCCACTTTCCGCTGAAAAATTGACCCTGTTTTCCTCCGGTTGCTTTATTTAAACTTGTTTTTCGTCGTCTCCGTCGTCGTCGCCTGTTGCGGTTTGTTGGCTTTCTTTTGGTGCGCTTTTCCTGCGCGGCGTAACCGTTTGCAATGCTGTCATGTTTATGCCTCAACCACTAACTTTAACTCGCACTTCTGCCAGAACCATTCCGGACTTGGTTTGGCTCCCGTCTCTTCGCCTTTGCTTTTTCACCGCCAAAACCCAATCCACTTCGCCGTCTTCGTCGACTTTCGTTATACCGCTGCCCCTTCCAACTCCCCGTCTCTGTTTACACGCTTTTTTTACGCTGTTTTTCTTCTATTGTGAATTCTCCAAATGCTGGCTGCTGAATTTTGGCTGCTTTGGTAGTTTGCTATCGTTTCGTGAATGTCTCCTCCGCCCGCATATCCAATCAGCGTCCGGGCACCTCCATATCCAGCGTCTCTTAATCTCTCACTTTCACGCTCGATATGTCCATAACTTCTCAAGAACTCAATTATTTAATATGGCGGTACATGCAGGAGTCCGGTCTGCCGCGATCTACCTACGTATTCCAAGATGAGACCGAGGCAAACGCGCTCGATGCGTCATACGCCGCGGTTACTCCGGTCGGCTTACTCGTCAATGTATTTCAGAAAGGACTGCAATATATGGAGATCGAGTCAATGTTAGAACCGAACGGCGAGCAGAAAGCATCAGCGCCTGTGTTTAATTTGTTTTCAACTACTTCTGTGAAAGGTATAGATCGAAGGAGAGAACAACACTCAGAGTCGGCAGAGGGCACGCCTTCTTTGTCAGCAAGCGCTGTTACCTCGGAGTCAGTTGCAGCAGCTCAAAAACCAACGACAGAAACTGTATCAAGCGACGTGGAAATGCCAGATGTCTCGTCAGTACCACCAGAAAAGAATACTGTCATACCCGAAAAACCTGTACGCAATGAGCCGGTAAGAAACGGATCTTCTGAAAGTACGGTTTCGAAACCATCACAGTCATCGACAGTTCAACCATCAAGAAAACACACAATTGAAGAAGCGGTGAAACCAGCAACGGTCATCGAAGAGGACACTAAACGCGTGAAAACCGCTCATTCACAAATAACCACAGTAAAAGCTTCATCGGAGCCTAAATCAACTGAGTCAATAAAAGCCAAACCTACAGCTCAGACTGATTCAACAATCGCTTCCACATCCAAAAAAGAAGAGCGAACTCCTTCAAAACGAATTCAGTATCTATCTGGTGTAACATCTGCTGTGGATAGTACATGGAGTTCGGACGGAACACGGATGGCTGTATCAACCTCATCTTCGTCAGTTTTCATATACGCATTTTCTGAGGTTTCATGCGAGCCAATATCAGAACAACAAATCACTTTAGATCCGACTGAAGAAATTTCTAGCGTTGCTCTTACTGCTGATTTTATTGCAGTCGGTACATATTCAGGAAAGATTCAGTTATGGAGTATATCAAATGGAAAGCCTATTTTTAAAAAGACACTTTCTGGCTTACAAGATGCACCTATCCTCGCTACAGAATTTATAAATATTGAGGGAAAACTGTTAATAGTAGCAATCGATTGTCTACGAAAAGCAGTTGTGTGGAATTGCGATCAAGAAACTCATATCACAAGGCTTGTCACAAATACAATCGCTAATGGCTCTGACAACGAAGAATCATTTGCCAAAGACTCGATTTCGGATTTAAAAGTTTTGACAGGGCTATACTCAGTCGCAACAACGACGGGAAAGAACGGTGGAATTGATGTATTTGATTTACGAATGACAGCAGAAAATGATCAACTTTCACCATCATATTCTCTTAGAGGACACACAAATGTCGTCAACATACTTTATTACTTACCCAAGAGTAGGAAATCATCAGAATTACTTGTTTCCGGATCTCAAGATAGCAGCATACGAGTTTGGGATTTAAATACACGAACAGAACGTCAAATATTAAAAGGTCATAATGCGGGAGTCATTGCGTTAAAAGTCTGCGAAGCAGGTATTGGAAACGAACGACGAGAGATATTGGTTTCAGGAGACTTTGCTGGACGACTTCGAGTTTGGGATTTAAATAGTGGGACCATGCTTGCTAGAGTCGAATACAGCTATCCTGTCTTTGCATTTGATATAATCTGCGGCGCTAAAATCTTTGACGAGCGTGAAGACTCTTCAACTTCCAATACCAACGAAATTCGCATCATAACCGGTTCCAAAGACGGGATTATAAACACCTGGGAACTCGACGGGATCAGCGATGGACATAAATTGTCAGCAAGTCAGGCTATTGATCAACGATTAGGTGGTGTTACGAATGTCTCGGTGTGTTCGGTGAAGAATAGAGGCGAGGGTTGTAAACTTGCGGTGACGGCGAGGGGCAAGAGTTGTTTGTTACGGTATGGGTAGAGGTAGATGATAATTTTTTCTTGTACTTTTTTTAACTACTGCTTTGTTTTTGTTTTTTTCTAGTTTGTTGTTTTGTCTGTTTGTAGTAATTTTGACTTTGTTTGTTTTGTTTTGTTTTATGACTATGGGGATATAATCAAACTGTACAATGTATTATATTAATGTTACCACCACATGAGCTAAAATCTTGTAGTATTTAGCCTAGGAAGAAGTGTTATGCATATGGCTTGACTCAATTTCTGTTTATTTCTTTCTTTATTTATTCCTTTATTACTTTAGTACAGTATCAAGTCTGTGCATTGAAAAACTGGTAAAACAGAGCAAGCAGCAAATGGAGACGGCGATTTCATACACTTACAGAGACTTATCGTGTCAATGTGCCTACTGTCATTTGTCCTGAATTTATGAAAAAACCATAATTGAAATTATTTGTTTTGTTGAAGAGAAACATTGGGCACTTGAGTGCATTGCTTATTTTTCATGCAGATTATGCTACTTTCCAGAAACACTTCTACTTTACCAAGATTCTTCAAGGCTTTTTTGAAATTTACAATTGTTGATTAGGACAAGAGTGTCCCCTCTTTACTTGTTGATATCAATGAGCAAAGTAGATAAAAAGAGATTGGAACCGTCAAACAAGAAGGCAATAAATCAATTCAGATGAAAATTGAAGAAGAATTTCATGGCAGAATGTCAAATTGAAATTACTGGAACTGTATAAAATACTACCATTTTGCAAATTGTTCCAGAATTAAGAATTTATCAAACAACCTGTAATAGTAGAGCAGACATCTATTTCGTTCTATATGGGAAAATCAGCTGATCTATTTATAAATGTCACTAAGCATGCAGAATAGATGTTCTTGTGTATAAGAGCCCTAGAAAAGATTCTGAGCAGAACGGCGGAATCAAAATTGGATAAGAGCAGATAAAAGCCAAGAGTGTTGCACATTTTCCATTATCCAAATGCAAGTAAACTGTCAATATGACACCTCCTCCTTTTGGCTAGAACCATGTGGCTTTATGGCTCATTGCTTTTAGACATGCTATTTTTTTTAAGGAAACCAAGACAACTCAGGTCATTGTCTCATGTAATGTCAAACTTATTTGACCAGACACTGATAAACAACAATCCAAATACTGAGCTATTATATATGCTAGATGAAATCAATCTTGACGCATGTAAAGACCTTGTAAAGAAAATCTAACAGGCGTTAAAAAAATATGTTGATACCCTATCAAATACATCTTGTACAGTCAGTGATTACCGCTTTCTCCTATACAGACTGATATACATCCTGCAGCGGTAACATACCAGTATTACTGCTGCCAGAACTTAGAAAAAATGTCTCAGATTTTACAGGTTACACAGAAAGATAGTTGTCAATATCCTGTGTTATAGCTGTGAAGACCTTCTGTCATATAGACTCAATTCCATTGTGTAGACTTTTGCTGTGCCCCCAATCTTTCTGTGTAACTTTGAATAGCTAAAACATCTTCTTAAGATCCTGACAGAAGTAATACTGGTGTGTGATTGCTGCTGGATGAATATCTGTGTGACTAATATTAATGTTTCTGGAAAAGAAGCAGTAGCACCCACCACCAACGGCACAAAATGTATCAAATAAGGTATCAATAAATTCTTTCAAAGCCTGTGAATTCTCTTTACTATTTTCAAATTGAATATTTGGATATTTAAAAAGTCGAGTGATTATCAAGGTTGAGTGGTGATTCAAATAATGTGTTCTAAACTGTTTTAAAAGCTTACACGAACGAGGCCCGGAGCGTAAACCTAGTTTTCGTGGTTGTAAAGCTTTTGGCAAAAGGACTACAACCCTAATAATGCAACGCTTGAAGGAAGGTCACCATCGCAAACCCTAGTAAATAGAACTCTTATAAAAGCTACACACAACAGACGTATATAATAGGCCTGAGATGAAGATAAAGCGATATGCAATCTATTAACTACTTTTCAACCCAAAGAACTACAAATTAGTTTGAGGAAAGATTTACTTTTTGGCGTCCAAGTAAGAGGCCTTGAGCTCGTTGTACTTGTGGAAAGAGAGGGCGTTGACGAACTTCTCCCAGCCGAGGGAGTTCTTGACGGCGGTGGAGACGACGTCGGGGGACTGGGCGGCGTCGATGCCGGTCCAGATGCCTTTTTCCTTGTAGAAGGCGGCGATGGGCTCGGTCTGGGCGTGGTAGGTGACGAGACGCTTTTTGAGGGCGTCGACGTTGTCGTCGGAGCGCTGGATGAGGGGCTCGCCGGTGACGTCGTCGGTCATGGCGACCTTGGGCGGGTTGAACTCGGTGTGGTAGGAGCGGCCCGAGGCGGGGTGGATGAGGCGGCCGGTGATGCGGGATACGAGCAGGGCGTCGTCGATGACTAGCTCGATTGCCTTTTCGAGCGGCTCGTTGCGGGATGAAAGCATGTCGCCCAACTTCTCAGCCTGCGGCACGGTTCGTGGGAAGCCGTCCAAAATAAAGCTATTCATTATGTTAATTGATTTTTTTTTCCTTTTGCACTTGGAAGACAGTAAACAAAAAGACATAAACAAAAAGACGTACCCGTTCTTGCAGGCAATGTTCTCCTCCAGCTCGGACTTGATGATGTTGACCATGATGTCGTCCGAAACGAGACCGCCCTTGTCCATGATCTCCTTGGCCTGCTTTCCGAGCTCGGTGCCCTGCGAGACGTGTGCGCGGAGGATGTCTCCGGTGGACTGTAGCTGTCAGTAACTGTACATGCATATATATATATATATATTAAAGAAACACACCAAATGGCAGGCCTGGAAGTACTTGCTCAAGACAGGCGCCTGAGTTCCCTTTCCTAAACCCAGTTAGCAACCCACACGATATCCCACACACTTATAAGAAAACACTGACCAGCACCGGGAGGACCCATGAGCACAACGCGGATGTGCGGCGTGTAGATCTTCTTGATGGCCGAGTCGTCCTTCGTGAAGCACTTTTTGAGCTCAGCGAACTTTGGATTGTACGAGACTTCAGAGACAAAGTCCTTTGGCGGCATCATTGCGGCGAGGGCGAGCGCGCCCTTGAACGTGAAGACTACGTTTTCGTCGGACATTTTTTTTCTCGAATCAATTGTGTTTAGCTGAAGACAATTGAGAGCAATTGAGCACAATCAAAGACAATTACAATGGGCGGAGGGATTTTGGGGGACTGGGTGTTTTCGTAAACCACGAGGCCCTTAGGCACAGTTGTCAGCGGCTCCTCCTGTCCGCGAACCCTATTCGGCATCCACCCATCCACTGTGTTCTGTCATCCATCGCCAGATCAGCCCAGGGCACATCCACATTACATTACATAATTCACAAATGAAGAGCCAGACAGTGGCAGTGGCGCCGCTGGTGCTCTTGTCGGTAGTCGATCACTACAACCGCACAGCAAAGGGCACAAAGAAGCGGGTGGTCGGCGTGCTGCTCGGCCAGAGCGACCCTTCGACGGGCGTCGTGCGCGTGGCCAACAGTTTCGCTGTGCCGTTCGAAGAAGACGAAAAAGACGCCTCGGTGTGGTTTCTGGACCACGACTACGTCGAGTCGATGAACGACATGTTCAAGAAAGTCAACGCGCGGGAGAAGCTGATCGGGTGGTACCACACCGGCCCAAAGCGACTGACTGCCGACCTCGAGATCCACGACCTCTTCCGCAAATACACCCCGGATCCCTTACTCGTCGTCGTCGATGTGCATCTGGCGACCATCAACGTGCCGACAGACGCGTACTTCGCCGTCGACGAGATCAAAGACGACGGATCGGCCACGACTCGCTCGTTTGTGCACACACCGTCGCTCATCGAGGCCGACGAGACCGAGGAGATTGGTGTCGAGCATCTACTTCGAGACATCCGCGACGGCGCAGTCGGATCACTCGCGACGCGCTTAACGCAGCAGCTCCTCGCGCTGAAAGGCCTCCATCAGCGATTAGGCGAAATCGGGTCTTATCTGAGCAAAGTCGTCGCCGGCGATCTGCCCGTCGACCACGCCATCCTCAACAGACTCCAGGACATGTTCAATCTTCTTCCAAACCTATCTTCACCATCATCCGGCAACAGCAGTAATAGTCCCGGAAAGACAGAGGACGCGTTGGCGCGCGCGTTCACCGTCAAAACCAACGACGAGCTCATGACCATCTACCTCAGCTCGCTGATCCGCGCCATCGTCGCTTTCCACAATCTCATTGAAAACAAAGTAGAGCAGGCCGCTTAATTGTATTTTTATGACCATTATTTACTTCATAGAATTCGTTGTTCTAAGCGTAGTCTTATTAGAGTTTATCGTAGACGCTGTAAATCCACCATCAGGGCTCGCCCTTTTCTCCGTCGTCGCTTGCAGAATGCACAATGATTCTCAGGCGACAGGAAAACAAGTTGCCGCAATGGTCAAAGTACGTAATTAACCGTATTTCAAAGCCTTATTAACAAATCAGATCGCCCGAGCCATTTGAAAAGCTGAAACCAGCACGGAAGAGGTCAAAGTGGCGCTTCGTGCGTCTGCTATGCCTTCTTCTTCTCATAATAGGCATATATCCACTATACTCCCGCATCACGCGCGAACCGGACTTTGCCAAACTATTCAAAGAAATACCTAATGACCTCAACATTGAATTCTACGATCTCAAAGACGCAAATGCCACTTCTCAAGGCTGGAAAGCGCTTCTTCCTGAACGCGTATTATTCTGTATTCCCCTCCGCGACGCCGAAACCCACATTCCTTTACTATTCTCGCACTTGCGCAATATCACATACCCACATTCCCTCATCGACCTCGCTTTTCTCGTCTCAGACTCTACAGATAACACTTTGCCCCTTCTAACTAACCACTTGGAAGTCCTACAGCAAGATAAAGTACCCTCGACACCCTATAACCGGGCCGATATCTATGAAAAGAATTTTGGACAATTGGTCGGTCAGGGGTTTTCAGATCGACATTCATTTGCTGCTCAGGGTCCTAGACGTAAACTTATGGGTAGAGCGAGGAATTGGCTGTTAACTTCTGCATTGAGACCTGAACATAGCTGGGTTTATTGGCGTGATGCGGATATTGATTCGGCGCCTGCATCTATTCTCGAAGATCTTATCTCCCATAACCGCGACGTCATCGTCCCCAGTACGTCTTTTCTTTTCCTTTTTCTAAACTTTTCCTTGTTATTCATATACATACTAACAAACCCAGATATCTGGCGTCCATTGCCCGAATGGGTAGGCGGTGAACAACGTGAACAACCATACGACCTCAACGCCTGGCAAGAAAGCGAAGCAGCCCTCGAACTAGCCGCTTCACTCCCCGAAGACTCTGTAATCGTCGAAGGTTACGCCGAGTACGCTACCTGGCGTCCACATCTTGCATACGCGCGCAATCTCGAAGCAACAGACATTCACGAAGAAGTTGATCTCGATGGTGTTGGTGGTGTTAGTTTATTAGTCAAAGCGAGGGTATTCAGAGACGGTGCTAATTTCCCTGGATTCGCGTTTATGAATCATGCTGAAACGGAGGGATTTGGGAAAATGGTGAGAAGAATGGGCTATAGAGTTATTGGGTTGCCGAATTATGTCGTCTGGCATATTTTTGAACCTAGTGTTGATGATATGCCTAAGCGGCCGAAGGGATCAGCTGGGAAGCGCAGATTACTTAAAAAGAAAGAGAAAGCGGAACGTGAAAAGGCGTTGCAAGAAGAAGAGGAACAGGAAGAGGAGTTTTATATCCCGCAAGTCGTTGAATCTTCAAGTACTTCAAGTACTTCAAGTACTTCTATGTATTCTTCACTTTCTTCTACATCAACAACAGCCTCTTCTTCTAGTTTACCTACGTCTTCTGCATCTTAGTTGTCTATATTAATACATTGCATTATCTACAATTCATCGTGCTCTTTATCTTCTGCACTCTCCTCCGCACTTTTGGTCTCTGTCTCTGTCTCTACCGACTCTGCAGCTGCACTACCCTCAGTAGCCTCAGACTCAACACTTTCAACTTCAACCGTAGAACTAGCAGCAGCCTCCTTCTCCTTCTCCCTCAATCCAATCATCTCCTCAAACTTCTTCAACTCCCCAAACTTCTCCTTAACCTTCTCAACAACCAAACTCTCCCCTTCCTCATACAACCACTCCAACGTCTCCAACGCTTTCTCCAAATACATTGCCCGTTCGCTTTCCTCCGCATGCTCCATAACTCTTATATTCTCATACTCTATCCACTCCCGTATCCGATACGCGTACGCTTCAAGGTTATTCCGCGCTGTTTCCCGAGCTTGTCGATCGTTATCTAGTCTATCAAACGCTCGCAAACGGGCTTGTGACGCGGATTTTGTCGCGCGACCGAGATTCCGTGGCCCAGTGTAGCGCACTTTGTGTTTAATCGTCTGTCGCGCAGTCTGTGGTCTTGGAACGCTTGTGGTTTTAGCTTTGATTGTCGTCGCAGTTGGACTTGCTGTCTCTGATGCTGTCTCTGTCTCGGACTCTGTAGTCTCGGATTCTGAATCAGATGCTTTATTAAAGAAGTTTAGAAGTTTCTTCTTTAAATCCTCTGTCTCAATCTCTTCTTCCGGAACAGTGACATTGCAAATCCACGATACGCCATTGACTTCAAATGTCCTACTCACAGACATCTCAGCGTCAATTACAGCATACACGCTCGAGCAGTTATTATCGGTCGTTATCGTACTCTTTGATTTCTGAATGTCATTAAGCGTATATTGAACCAATGGAGTCTCGCCTTCATAGAATTCCAGAGTGGCTTCATTAAGATCTGCTAGGTCAACCTTTACTGAAGTCTTATTCTTTGCAATAACCATTCCTTGAGGAAAAATATTTTTGACTTCAACAACATTGTCTTTCTGGTCAACAACATCTACCCTGAATCCATCCTCAATCTTCTCGATAACGTTAATATCCTTTGTTCTAAACTGCTTCGACACTGAGACACCGCGGAACGTTGCGCCTAATACAGCTGCTTCATCCGCATTAACGTTCTTTGATACTTTACTAGCATCCCCGTTCAAAACTTTATCAACAAGAACTTGCTGAAACGCAGGAACTCTAGTAGTTCCACCCATCATAATGACAGAACTCACATCCTTAATCTTCAACCCTGCTTTGACAAGCGCAGTTTCAAACGGCGCAACTAATCTGTCCAAAACATCTTTAAACCCATCTTCAAATTCCTGACGCGTGACAATTGTTCGAAAATCGACTTCGTCATATAAACTCTCGATTGAGACTCTAACGTCTGTATTCGCGCTCAAAATCGTCTTTGCACGCTCAGCTTCTTTACGTAAACGTAGCAATGATCTCGCACTTTCTTCAATCTCCGCGCCATGCTTCTCTTCAAATCTAGTTAAAAGGATCTTGTACATAACATCGTCAAGTAAATCCCCTCCCAAGGTCTCATCATAACCAACTCCTTCGACAGTAATATTCAACGACGACTTGCCAAACATCGACTCAGAATTCTTTCCCTCTTGAAACGATACCAACGTAGCAGAAGTAGATCCAGCACCAACGTCCAAAATGAAATGATATTGCTTCTCATTCGTAAACGTCCTAGACGACGCGTAGTTAATCGCCGTCGCGACACCATCACTGACAAGCGCAACAACTTTCAACCCGCCAATCTCAGCTGCATCAATAATCGCTTTTCTCTGTACAGTATCAAAAAACGGAGGAACAGTAATTGCCGTTTCGTAAACATAATTCGTCGCAGAGTCCTTGGGAAGCATGTCCTCCGCCAACTTTTTGATATGCGAGAATGACATGCCCAGAAGTTCTTCAATGGGGAATGATGAGTCTGGAGTTTGAAATGCAATCGTAGATCTGTTGCCTGCGGGGATTAATGTCGCGCCGGCGTGTCGAGTGAGGTACAATTCTGCTTCTTCTGATGATACTGATTTTCCTAGTAACGACTTGAAATTTAAGAACGACGATTTAGGAATTCTAGGCGCCTATACAATTAACCATCCAGCCTCTCACTACTCCTTTTCGGCACAGATACATACCAAAGTAGCTGCATTACTACCGTACACTCTCTCCTCGCCTTTGAATCCCAATCCCGACACATCCTTCCGTTTTGAATCTTGCGTAAGTACGATTTCAAACGGCACACCGGGGGAGACTAGTGCTGCTTTTGTGTTGGCTTGACCAAAGTCTATGCCGAGAATTGCACCGAGAACCGAGCTGGGGAGAAGAAGGAGGAGGAGAGTGGTTGTTGTGAGAATGTTGTGTAAGTGCTTCATTGTTGTTGATGTTGGATCATAAGATACGTAATTATTTCTGTATCCTTCGTTTAGAGAGTGTCTCCGTAATTATACGAAATTCAAGAAACAAATCCTATGAATTCCAACACGTGTCCTCCACAATTCTACTACTAAAACTTCGAGAGACTAGAAATAAACAGAAAGATCAACAAGTGGGCAACGCACAATCAAATTTACGCTGCGCTTAAAGTTGGATACGTGTGCACAACAAACTTTGAACTCGTGGGTTTTCTCTATGAGCGGCGCGAGTGTAGCCCCTGAGCATGGTTGACGTAATTGATGTTGCATAGATTGTTGCTTGGTTTTGTTGACTATAATAAAAAATAGTAGATTTTTTTTTGATAACTATTCTAGAGGTAATTATTTGAATTTGCTTTAGTAACTTCGCTTTTGATCAATTTTTTTTTCGATTTTTGAAATAGAGGAAGTGTGTATTTGAGTGCTTAGTTTTTCATCCAAATTTACAACATTATATTCAAAAATCTACTTTATTCAAAACATCTTTCTTTTATTTTCCAGAAAATATGACTCTATTTCATAAATGCCCAAGGACTACATTAAGTTTTCTTTAAATAATAATTTAGAAAATTCTTGATTATAGCCTGTGTTAAGCATCGCATTCTGAGAATATGACGATGATGATGATGATGAATTTAGCGCCTCTACACGAGGGTAAAACTCGAATATGGTGTGCAACTACCATAAACATTACTGGGTAAACCATAATTCCCTTTCAAAATTCTACACAAAATACAATAGACGTTTTTCATGTCCAGCAAACTACTGTCTTCCATATAGTTCAAAAGCTTTTTTTTGCGGCGGCCATGGTTGATTTTGACTATTTTATAAAAACCCAGTTTTTTAATTCGACATCAAACAGGCGTTAGTGGTTTAGCGGTAAAATTCGTCGTTGCCATCGACGAGCCCCCGGTTCGACTCCGGGCTGACGCATTTGTTTTTATCTTTTTTATTTTTATGTTTTTTGTTAAAAATAATGAAGCGCACAGAAAAATGGACGTCAAAAATCTAAATTTCAGCGCGGCTGAAGCAAAATTACGCTCAAAATTTGAAAATTAATCTTTTAGTTCAGCGTAGAATTAGAGTTTGAAATTCAGGGGCACGTTGGAAACCTTGCCCTTTCAATAAACTCTCTAGCCGACGCGTCAAGATCAGTCAAGTACAGACATATTCGATTTTACTCTTGTGATTCGACAACTAAAACGTTGAATAAAAGGAAGGAAATGGCGACGATTGATCCGGACTTTGACGATTGCCCTACTTTGACAAAGTCTGCGCCAACGCTACTGTCTGATTTCAAATCTCTCTTACAGGAAGCACATTCAGGGCAAGTGCAAGAAGATAAACTTGTTTCGAGCATTGAACCCTTTCAAGATTCACCCCAACTGATAGATCCAATTTTGGAAGAGTCAGTCGTCTTGCTATGCAACGATTTACTTAGAGGGAGAGAGAAGTGGCGTTGCAAATTACTGTATACAATCATCAAAATCCGAGGAGCAAAGACGGTGTCTAAGTTCTTCCCAAACGAAGTGAATTTACTACCCAAAATTCTGACAGAAGTATTGGTAACCGATAATGAAACGTCAACCTGGGAAGAAAGATATGTGCTACTACTTTGGCTTTCAGAGTTAGTCTTGACACCTTTCAAATTCTCAAGCCTCGCGGACGACAAGAGCAGTATTGATTTTTCAGCGACTCTATATGACATTGGACAGAAATACGTCGGAGCTCCAGGACGAGAGCGTGAAGCAGCTGCCACTTTACTTGCTAGATTTATATGTCGTCCAGATACAATATCAGTCTATTTTCCGAAATTTTTGAAAAATGCATTGCAAGTCAATTCGACATCAGTTTTTGTTTCGTTGGGAAATACTCTCACTTTAGCAAACGCGTTGTCAATCTGTCAAGCCCATGATATAAAAGAGTATATAGATACAATCTCAAAACTTCTTGATACACTGAAGAAGTCACCAGAAGTGGCTTCAAATAACCAACTTCGAAAATTGCTTTGCAAAGCCACTTATCGGCTGGCACTGGTTTCGCTTGCTACTTCAGAATCAGAGATACCGCATGCTGTTGAGATCTGTATTGGCGAACTGCTAAAGTCGTTGCTTGCTGATAAAGACACTCTCGTTCGTTATTCTGCATCAAAAGCATTCTCACGCGTCGTGCTCGCTGTACAAAAGGTCGATACCAACAATGAGCTAACTTCTCAAATCATTGACTCGCTATTCATGACCTCTTTTCCAATTGACTCGATAGGAGATAGCAAAGTTGCAGATAGATGGCATGGTGGTCTTTTAGCTTTAGCAGAACTACTTCGGCGGCACGCATTTCCGATCGCTTCATATGCCTCCCAGTTATTTGCTAAAGTTCACGATGGTCTACGATTTGAGATTCGCAAAACAACACATGCTATAGGTGCTAACGTACGTGACGCAGCATGCTACGCGGCATGGTCACTTTTCAGACATTATCCAAAACTCCTGTCAGATCTAACCTCAGACTCCACCAATATCTTGGTTCACGGATTATTAGCCGACTTGGCTACAGTCGGCTGTTTTGATAGGGAAATAAACAATAGACGTGCAGCAGCTGCCGCCATACAAGAGTGTATAGGGCGACATGCGAACGCTGTAAACTCGTTAGAGCAAGGAATTTCGCTTGTTCAAGCGTTGGATTATTTCGCGATTGGAAATCGGACAACTGCATTCTTGACTGTATCTAGAGAAGTGGCTAGAATTGGGGTTTGCCATAAAGGAGAAATGGTCCAGTTTCTGCTTGAAAAGGGCATTAACAGTTGGGATATCGAAGTAAGAAGATTGGCGAGCAAAGCAATAGCTTTAATTTCTCATGATGAAGGTACCACTACTGAAATCATTGAAAAAGTCATGAAGTTGACTGAGGATGCGGTTGAGACGAAGCTAGTTGATATTGAGCATGGAGCTATGTATGCGTTGGGTGAACTATTAACTATCTCAAAATCCTCTACTGAGCTAGGCAGAGTTAAGGCAGTACTAGAGAAGCTTGAATTTCCACCACACGCATCATTACCGGCTTATGATGGTGCATTGCGCCTTATTGCTGCATCGTGCACTCTTGTACCAGCAGGAGAAAACTTGCCTGAAATCTACACAACAATTCTTGACAACGCGCTTTCTCGAACAGAAGAAGATAGCCAGACAAAAACTTTATTAACATTGGCATTCGAAGCCGTCTCACAATTAAATGCTAGCCAGATTTCAGTATCAGATTGGTTACATAACGCCAAACAAGGTAAATATGCGTATCTTTTGGCGCTTGGCTATCTGGATTTTACTCCTACGACATTTCAAATTCTCGAGATATGTGAAATAGCTTCTGCCCCCGAGTCTCAATATGGCTATAATTTGCGTATAGCAAGCATCAAGACTTTGGATCAATTCTTATCCAAGCCAGATATATTGAATCAGAAAGAAATTTTACTGGGAATTCTGACTGGTATGCAAGATTATACAAACTTGCCGAGTCGAGGTGACATAGGATCTCAGATAAGATTAAATGCACTAAACGCATTGAAAACTCACGCAGAGTTATTGGTACCGAATATGTCTAAGGAAGAGGAGATCCTATGTGTAATGAATTTAGTCAGGATATCATTAGAGAAAATGGACAAGTTACGACTATTAGCTTTGGGTTGCTTAACTACTATTGCACAATTTCTACCTACTTCCAGTCTTTCTCAAGAAATAGTCAAAATTACCAGTCAAATATCACTTGACAATGTCGTTGATAAACATTATTTCGTGACGATGACTTCATTCTGTATTATATCAGATCAGCAAATTTCCTTTTCAGCTATCAATGGTCTTGCATTCTCTGTTGGTGGAAGCACAGGTGAAAGCGTGGTTCGGGCCGCTAATGATGGTCTCAGGCAGTTCATTATAACCGCGCCTAAGCAAAACATTGAGCAATTTGTGGAAAACGTCATCACTTTATTCACGTTAAAACCAACAGATGAGAGAGCAAGCAAACTCGCGAAACGAGATTATGAAATGTGTGGAATAATAAATCTTATTATTTTATCTGCCGAAACTAACAAGTATATACCAACAACGGCATATAACTCAATTTACAATAAAGCAGCACGACTTTTCACCATCGCGACAAAAACAAACGCAGTTGCAAAAGTACTGGTCTTAATTGATCTCTTCTCGGGCATTGTACAGCTATCCGCCAAAGAATCAAAAGTAAGAGAGGCAGCCGTGAAGAAGTTGATTGCCATTTTGACTGGCAATATGAAACGGGTACGTTCTCCATAACGCCTTGAGTTGAAATCAAGTCTAACAGTTTAGACACGTCAAAACGCGGCAGATGCTTTATATCTTCTTTTAACAGATTATGGCACAAGCGAGTCAGAAGCAGAGGAAGACGTTGAAACACTATTACTTGAGACAGACTGGTCTATCTGTTCAGACATGACTTCTTTTTCAAGTCTAGCCGCGGTACTTTTAGATAGACTGAAGTAATGAAGTTTGATGTAGCCCCATGTCATATATTATAAAGACTGCCAATGAAAGCTATACACAATTACAGATATACCGCATGCAAAACACATATACCATTCCTTTTATTGCTAACTACCACGCCCTTTCCCCAAATGAATTGAATGTATCCAATTACTTGCGACCAGCCTTGACGGTTGTGATAATCTCCTCTACAATCGAGGGGTTTGAGAGAGTTGAAATATCTCCAAGACCGTCCTCCTCTCCAGCAAGAACCTTGCGCAAAATTCGTCGCATGATCTTACCAGAGCGAGTCTTAGGCAAATCTGACACGATAATAATGTTCTTGGGTGCAGCAAAAGGACCAATGGACTTACGAACAGTAAGAATAAGCTCCTTCTTCATGTCTGCAATCGATTCGTCAACAACAGGCTTCAAGACGACAAAAGCATTGACGGCTTGGCCGGTAAGATCATCAGCAGTTCCCACGACAGCTGACTCAGCGACATTATGGTTCTGCAAGAGTGCAGCTTCGATTTCGGCAGTAGATAATCTGTGACCAGAAACATTGACAACATCATCAACACGGCCACGAATCCAGTAGTAGCCCTCGTGATCACGACCGGCACCGTCACCAGTGAAGTAGTAACCGGGGTATGGCTGAAGGTAGGTTTCGAGGTAACGGCTGTGTGAGTTCCATACTGAACGAGCCATGGAAGGCCACGGTTTCTTAATTGCCAAGACACCCTCGACATCATTACCGAGAAGCTCCTCGCCACTAACGGGATCGATAATAGCAGGCTCAATTCCAAAAAAGGGAAGTGACGCTGAGCCAGGCTTTGTAGGTGTAACGCCAGAGAGGGGAGTGATGATGTTGGAACCAGTCTCAGTTTGCCAGTAGGTATCGACAATGTGGGCCTCCTCATTTCCGATGACTTGGTGATACCATTGCCAGATTTCAGGAGCAATGGGCTCACCAACAGATCCAAGAGTGCGGATGGAAGAGAGGTCATGGTGAATGAATTCGTCGCCAGCACGCTTCAATAATCGGAGCGCAGTGGGAGCAACATAAAATTGGGTCGCCTTGTATTTCTCAATGATGTCCCAGTAGCGCGAGAAGTTGGGGAATGCAGGTGTACCTTCAAAGACGAGAGTGGTGACTCCAAGAAGCAAAGGAGCATAGAGAACATAGGTATGACCGGTAATCCAACCGACATCACCTGCAGTAAAGTAAATGTCACCAGGGTGGACGTCAAAGACGTACTTTCCAGTCATGGCAGCACCCAACAAGTAGCCAGCAGTCGTGTGCAAAACACCCTTCGGTTTGCCTGTAGATCCCGAAGTGTAAAGAAGGAATAGAGGGTGCTCAGAAGGAACGTCGACAGGAGCAAAGTACGGACGGTACTTGACGACCTCCTCGTGCCACCAGAAATCTCGGCCAGTAGTCCATGGAACCTCCGCACCAGTACGACGGTAGACAAGAACGTGCTTCACATCGGGGCAAGATTTCAGAGCCTCGTCGACAATACGCTTGGTCGAAACTGCTTTTCCTCCACGACGACCTTCGTCAGTGGTGATAACAACCTTTGAGTTTGCGTTCTCGATACGATCAACGAGGGATCCAGACGAGAAACCAGCGAAAACGACAGAGTGAAGAGCACCGAGACGAGTGACCGCAAGGAGGGAAATAATCGCTTCGGGAATCATGGGCATGTAGATGGCCACGGTGTCTCCACGCTTGACTCCAAAAGACTGAAGAGTAGCGGCAACTCGAGATACTTCGCGAAGAAGCTCGCCGTATGTAATTTTACGAGAATCCTTCTCCTCATCAGCTTCGTAGATGATAGCAACACGCTCGGGGTCAATGAGAGCATGTCGATCAACACAGTTGTAAGAAGCATTCAATTGGCCGTTAAGAAACCATGAGGCATCACCGTGCTCGAAGCCACCGTACTGAACCGTATCGAAAGGACGAGAGAAAGTAAGGAGCTCATTTGCCATACGCGCCCAGAAAGTTTCGGGGCTCTCGATAGACTCTTTGTAGAGTTTGTGATACTCATCGAGGCCGCTAAGATGAGGGGTTGTGGGGTGCTTCCTGCAGAAAAACCATTATTAGCATCCAATCAATAGTCTTGATTTCCGAAAGTGGCTTCATTAGTTGCATCTTTCGGCGCTTGCTCGGGCGTAGCCTGTTGGGAGACGCGCGGCGCACAGGCACGCCCGTAGGTATGGGAACTGCGCGCCGTGCTACCACGCTCTGATAAAGCAAATCACATATGATACGAACATAGCAAGCCCGTAAACAAAATAAAACATAAAAAAATCACAGTAGAACAAGCAATTGAGCTTAAATATTCAAGGAGACAAACGTTTCGAACAAGCGGCGATGAAACAGAAGCACAGAGGTGTCAAGCACAAAAAACTAGTGATCCTTACTCAAAATACTTTTGCGGGACCTGGTTCGCAACAATATTGTGGGCCTCGGCAACGACAGGCGTCGCAGCAGTTCCGTTGGAAGGCATTATGAAGAGAGGAGGAACACGGGAGAAAGTAAAGGAGGAGAAAGGAACTGACGGTGAACCGGGGAAAGAGAAAGGGAAGCTGCGTGGGAAGGTAGGAATTAAATAAAACAGAAAACCCTTCTCAGCACAACCCCAACGTCTCCGCTACCGACGCCGCTCTGTCGCGGGACGCCTTGTGTCGTCGCTTGTGTCGCCGCTATGCCGCATCCGTGCTGCCGCGACTCCGCTCCCGCCGCATGATCGCGGAGTAAAAAATAAATATTACGATCTGAAAATCACACAAATATCTTGGTCCTCCCAAACAATTTCCGTCCGAGCGAACAACAAATAGCTCCTTTTTATCAAACATTGGTTGGACAGGCACATGCCACAGCCGCACCGCTGCCGCTGCCGCCGCAGCAAGCAGCAGGCAACACGCAGCTCTGTCAGTCCCAAGCAGCTGCGGCTTTTCGTTGTACGGAAAGTCCAGAAACGAAGCGCATCTGATTCGCGTCACCAGATTCGACCAAGCACACGCGTTGCAATAATAATCAGGAAACCCTTTTCCATTTCCCCCCGCTGATCTCAGCCTTCCTTCTGCCCCGCTGCCCCGCGGCGCATTAATTTCTTATTAAGCACTTATATAAGTCTCTCCGACATTGCTCCGTACAGAAGGCTGCGACTCTAATTTCTTGCGTCGCGGGCCACCGGACTTTGCGCGTCTGACATTTGCTGTCAGAGATCAAGTACTGCAACTCGACTTGCAACTCGACTTGCAAATCGACTTGATCGAGAATTTCTTCCCCGCTCGGCCGGACGCTTCGACCGTTGATTTGTTTTGAACAAGTCTTGAGTCTTGACGATGAGCTGCATAGTTTTGACTGCATTACCGTCTTCCGAGACCGCTCCGGCGGAGAGGGACAGATCACGTTTTAGCTCTCTACTGAACTTAGTCTGCGGGTATTAAACCACATCATCTTCGTTTCAAATAATTATATTTCTAATTCACTGCTACATTCCCACTGAAATACAACTACTCCGCTCAAGCCGCAAAAGCAGCCTTATACCCAGCCTCAAGTCCGAGCCACTCCCATAATCCCGGATTAACGAGCTCGTTGTCATTGTCAGGGAGCGCAAACGCAGTCGTCTCTGGATACACAGACAGCGACCTAAGCTGCGAAATGGGATCTAATTTTCCAACATCCTCCAATTTCGTCAGATTGCTGTCGTAACTCACCTCGAGTGCTTTTCCAGTAACCTTCTCGTACAGTTTCGCACTGTCATTCAAGGTGATTCTAGTTCCTTGGATCGTGACCGTGTCTGGTAACTCTCCGGCCGGGCGGTAAGCCAGCGAGCCGACTGCCTTGCCAATATCTCCCAGATCTGTGATGACCACCGTCTGCGATCCATCGCCCAGAAATGTGGCCTTGCCATGTTCGAAGTCGTGACCCAAGAATCCAAAGAAAAAGAATTTCTGGAACAACCCAGTAAACACCTGAACCACTTTAGGGATTCCAGCCTTGCGCGCGTATTCAGCGTGATCCGCCTTCACAGTCAAAACTGCGAGTTGTTAGCATTGAAATTCTGCAAAATAATATCTCATAAGTAATCGCACTTACAAACATCAACACCGTCAGCCAACAACTTGCGGTAATCGCATCCATAGTCAGAGGGAAAGTACTTCTTCACACCCTTCTTCACAGACACGTCGACTAGCACTTTCCATGCGACATCGGCACCCCCAGGTCCAATCAGGTTAAGAACAGTGTCAACTCCTTCAAGGGCCGCCTCTACTGTAGATGGATCATTGTAATCAACCTTGACGTACTCGATTCCCTCAATAGCAGTCTCTTTGGACGGATCACGAGTGAGTGCCTTGATGGGCAGAGTGTACTTGCCCCTGAAAAGAGGGTTTAGCAAGCCTTCCGATATCGGGCCGAAAAGGAAGCCGCTAGTGCCTGCAATTGCAACTGAAGCCATTTTGATTTATAAATATGATATTTTAGAGCTAAGACTGAAAAGTTATAGTAGATTGAATCTGTGTATAGAAAAAGAAGAATGATTAAGAAGGCCACGCGGGCTTTTTTATAGTTACTGACTACGTGATTGCCCCTCCAAAGTTTTCGTCAGATTGTATAAGCTCAATAAGCAGCCCCGCCGTCTCCCTAACCCCCCACCTTCCAAAAACAGACACATCGCATATTCTAGACACCAGATCACGCAAATCATAGTCTAACTTTCTGCTCACCGCTGCAACTGGCTTTTGGGTCCAGAACTAGCTTTGTGTATATTATATAAATTATAAGTGAAATGTACTATATAATTGACATTTTTTATATTATTAACATTCTAAAAATTATATGTTATATGTACTATTAAATTTATATTATTAACATTCTAAAAGCTATATGTTATATGTACTATTAAATTTATATTATTAACATTCTAAAAATTATATGTTATATAAACCATGTTTCACGAATCATATTTATCGCACTTGCGCTCCGACGAGAGTGGCTGATTTAACAACTTCACCAGCACGGTTGACAAGTTTGCGCTCAGTACCGTCTTCTTCCCGGAAAACAACATCAAAGCCTTCAGTGGTGGTAAACTTTGGCTGAAGAGTCTCAAAGATCTTCTTCTTTGGGTTAAGCTGAGCCTCTGGCTCGCCATCGTATCCCTCAAAGAAAAGTTTGTCGCCAGCCTTTGATCCAGCCGGAGGAACAGTGAACTCGACTGTGCTGTCGTTAGATGCACACAGAACCATTGCCTCTGACTTGATTCCACGCATTGTGACAGGCTTCAAGTTTGCAACGACAACAATGTAACGCTGCTGCATATCCTCCAGAGGGATATACTTGACCAAACCACTGCAAACAGTACGGGGACCAGACTCATCACCCATGTCGATCGTAGAAACATAAAGTGCGTCCGCATCAGGATGTTTGACAGCCTTTTGAATGAATCCCACTCGAAGATCAACCATAGCGGGTGTAATAGGAACAGCTTCCTTTTTAGGCTGCGGCTTTGGTCCCTTTTCTTTCTTTGCTTTCTTCTCTCCTCCTCCAAGAACAGAGATCTTAACCAGAGAGTCAGCCTCCTGCTTGCCACGTAAAGCCTCAGACTTCTGCACACGATCGGCCCATCGAATGAGCTTCTCATTAGCCTTGAACTGTTCAGGAGTCCAGCTCTCGACAATGGGTTTGCGCACACGTGCGTAAGTGATCAGATCAACCAACGAGGGCTTGTCAGTATCGAGAAAAAATTTTGAAGAACCCAGAGCCTCAGCAAGCTCGTTTGCGGATTCCAGAAAGTTTTCTGAGAGTGCAAGAAGAGAAGACTGTTTTGATTCTTGCTCTGGGGTAAGCTCTGGCAATTGAGCCAGAATCGACGCATTTACTTGCTATCACACATGTAAATACAAACTCTTCAAATACATAAAACACAAAAAGGTACTATTTAGTATGTGACCTATAAAAACTTACATCAGGATCAGCATTGAGCATCATTGAAGACGCAAAGGTCTTGGAGAGCAAATCGAGAGCAGGATCAGTCATTGTGGAGTAACGAGAACTTAAGTTTTTAGACGAAAATAAATTTGCAAGAGGTGAGTTGGCAGACAAAAAATTCAATCTGACAGACGCGGAACGATCAATCGGCACAATATAAGTACAAAGGTTGATCGTAGATCGAGTTGATAATCGGGTCCGTAAAGCACGAGCGAAGAGCATCTACACAATTTTTTTTGTAAGCTGCATGTTTGATTAATGGTAGAAACAAGCAGATCAGTCATGAGGACTAGGGTTCTCTCAACAGGTAATACGTCGCTAGTTAACAATAACCACGTTATGCACTAAAAAATATTACTAAGCGTAATCTACACAACCCCCATTATAAATGTAAGCAAATAACGCAACCTCCTCAACACCAAACCCTTGTCGGAGTTAAGGAAGCACGCGCAGCAGCCCCGCAAACGCCGACCTTTTGTCGTTCGTCATTAGTGGGCACGATGAGCAGCCTGCAAACTGGAGAACAGGGAATTCACTCCGTCGCTCAAATATTTCGCCAGACTCCAGTGTTGCGAACAAAAAACCGATTGAGATAGGAAGTCTCGACCGGCTGCTTATGGATACACGGCGCCGAAGTAGTGACTCTGCATGCCGCTACTGGTTCTTGGCAGTCAGATTGTAAGGCTCGGCGGTGGCGGGTCGGTGGTTTGGCCAAGCCAATGAAACTCAGTGCAAAAAAGCACTTCTGGGAAAAACACTCCATTTTCAAGTTGGTGCAGTGTCGCACTCTGAACATGAGAAGAATACAAAATAAATTAAACTGGAAAACATACAGAATTAACACAAATATACAGAAAACGCCATTGCAGAGACTGCCGTATGCAAAGCGGCTCAAAACTCCGAGCCCAATTAGGAATAACCAAAACAACACGTATAATCCAACATAAATCATAAATATCATGCAACGCCTTTTCCCAACAACTATCCACACTTCAACCTCAAAATACTAAGAATAATACATGCTCAGTTTACGCTTTTCAATAGCGTGACCGCATCGGTTCGACTCGTGGTGTCTTAGAGCTGCGGTGGCCGTCACTGACGGTATACGCAGGCCAAAGCACCCAACTTGCCCATGCGCGCCATAAATACGCACTATCGTCGGCCGTAATAGTTTCTCCCAAACAAAAAGAGTAAAAGCACATGCAAGCTACTGTGATTCCACCAAGCACAAAAGCTGACGAAACAAGCGGGGAAAGCAAGTGCATGAGAACAAGTTTTCCGGTTGAAAACTGAAGAGTACTTCGCCGACTTCCTCGGACCTGCCGAGATCTTGCCTCTGATACTTGCAATCCAGAATTCAATCGAGAATGAGGACCCAGATAAGCAGGTTCGGGTAGTGTGATCGCAGCTTGCAGCGGCTGCGGAGGAGCGAGACGCTGACGATCCTCGTCGCTGGCCGCTGAAAAACCACCAGCGGTCTCCACAGTCGAAATCGTAGCTGAAATTGATCCATGCGCTTCTCGATTATACGGTACTTCCTGATAAGGGTCAACCTCAGTGTTTTCAGTACTGTTGGCATTATTAAAAGCGTCTGAGTTGTCGTTCTCGTAGCTGAAAATGCGATCTTCATCTTCATCGTCATCATTCACATCAACTAAACGTACACGAATGCGACGTAAGTGAGCAAGAGCAATATCACCAAGAACATTGCCCAATGCTGCTGACCGTGATAATTCAAGTGCCTGCTTTTCCATGTCGGAATTTACATCAGTCACTGATTGTAATCTGCTCGCTGAACAGAACGTTGCATAGTAAATTGCAAGAACAAATGCTCGTAACGACGCAAGCGGATTTAATAAACAGACACAGACCAATAATCTGTATGATGAAAATCCACTAGAACTTGAGGATGATGCAGAACCCGAGAGGCGAGAAGTTGGAGCAGCGGAGTGTGAGTGTGAGACGGTGTGCGCGGGCGTGTGCGCGACCGGCATCGTAGGTAAGGAAGATTAAATATTAAGGTTGAGAGAGGTGAATGTACTTGGTGCCGTAATTAGGTGAGCAACTCGATCAGGACTGAAGGGAAACCGCGGACCACCGTAGTTTATATATTGCTCCTGTGTCAAGGAAAAAAATAAAAAAATCACACTCAAACAGCCTCCTCTCGAGTCTTGGAGGGTGGGAAACAAAAGGTATTTCTTGGTCACTTCTCGGCGGTCCGCGCTCGCTCCCAACACGCTTTGTGCCGCTGTAGCCCAGATAGGACCTGTTTTTGCCCGCTCTCGTTCTCCCAATGACTCTAGTCTATTTAATCTATTCATTTACGCCTTTCGCACTTTTCCCAAAGCCGCGACCGACGCGGCGTTTATACCCACAACCCCTGCCTTCTTATTCCTATCTTTACATTACAGCTACTTCACCCCATATAGTGCACAGTGTATTTTCTAGTCCGTCTACGTTCAACTGTGGTCTTCATCTATTACTCTATCCTGCGGAGACCACATTTGCAAGTATGTCCAGACCATTCTGGGCGTCTTCTGAGGTATCGGCCTCATGTGCCGAACCGGTCGTATTCTGAGTTGAGCTGCCAAGTACGCCTAGCGTACCCGACGATACCGCGCCAGTCGGCGGCAATGCAACTTGAGATGGTACTGTAGTTGTGGTTGCGTTTGAAGGAGAGCCAGACACGATGTTTGGCATATTTGGTGTGAGGTGTATACTTGTTGATCCAGAATGGCTTTCTGTCTCCTTTGTTAAATTCGCGAGGGTACTTAACGATGGTAAAACTGTAGTCTGTGCGGCTATCGAGGATGTAGGTTGGACCGGCGCCATTCCCGTATATAGTGAATTAGCCATCGGAAATTGTGCTGGTAGCGACGTATGCATCGGAAATGGAGCCTGATTCTGTATTTGCCCGTGTAGCTGTGATTGCAGTTGAGATTGCAGTTGCGTATGAGCTTGAGCTTGAGCTTGAGCTTGAGCTTGAGCTTGCGCCTGAGCCTGAGCCTGAGCCTGAGCCTGAGCTTGCAAAGCAGCTTCTCGAGCAGCTGTCGCTGCAGCTTTCTTTTCCGCCTCTCTCTTTCGCTCGCGTTCCCGCCTTCGTGCTCTATCCAATTCCCGCTTTCTCTCAAGCTCAATCTCATGTAGCCGCTCCTTCTCGATTCGTATGCACCTATTGCACACAAAGTCGTTTTCTGACTGCTCAGACTTATCATCTTTGCTTTCAGATTTAATTTGACCCTCGCTGACTGCTTCGGCTTTTACTACCTCCTCTTTTATGTCGTTATTTATAGAAATGTTTCCGTCTTCCTCTGCGTGTGTAACTTCAGCTGTGACTTCTCTTGTACTCTCATCTTTGACATCTTCTGTGCCATTGGCCTCAGCAGTTTTTTCTGTACCGTTACCCATATCTACGTCTTCTGACACGTCTCTAAGAGTTTGCGACTGTGAACTCTCCTCTAGCCTCCGTAACTCATCCGGATATAAGTGCATGACATGCATCCAAATGTCACACTTTGCACAACACACTGACAACTCACCGTCATCGTAGTTATCTCCGTAAACACCACAATAACAGTCGAAATACCATTTGCTAGGACCTGAAGCTTGCGAGGATATCGATTGCCGTTGCGGTGTTTCCTGCGGTTGTGAACCCGCCCGGTCTGCATTTCGGGTAGATCTTCTTGTAGGCATTGCTTCTGCTTCCTGTGAATCTTGTCGCTCACTGCGTGCTGGAGATGGTGTAGCTACTGGAGACATTGGAACCGTACTCTTACCTGCAGCAGCGGCAATTGCAGCTTTCTTAGCCAATGCAGCTTCTTTGCGCAGTTCAGCTTCATGTAGTTTAATTTCTCTATGCTTTAAACGTTCTTCTCTTTCCTTTGTCTTTTGTGCCCGAATTTTGCGCTCCTGTTTTTGCTGTATCTTCTCTTGCTCAAGTCGTTCAATCTCTAGTCTTCTATCTTCCTCTTCTTTCTTTTTCTGAGCCATGGCATCACCGCGACTCGAACGTTTCCGGCTCTCAAACATCCTTAATTTTTCAATTTCTTTAAGCTTAGACTGCTCCTCTTGAATTCTTTCATCTTCAATTGCCTGTATCACTGGCATCACATTCGTTTTTAACATATTATACAGCTCACGCTCAGCAACTTTGCTCCGATCTCGCGTTTTCTTTCCAAGATCTTCAAACATTTCTTTCCATTCACTGTACACAGCGCAAACGCATTTCCAAGTGAGGTCGCCGTCTTTCGAGAAATTTATGAGTTCAGCATATTTATCATCGCCTGCTTCAATTTCATTACTTGTCTCATTTCCTATATCCATTGAGACCTCGTCATCTTCTTCAAGTTCATCTTCCTCAGCTTCAGATCGAACAGGAGAAGCAGTTTTCCTTCGCTTAGATCTTCGGGTAGCCGGCCATCCTGTAACCTGTCTGCGTTTTCGTCGGCGAGGACGCGTTTGTGTAGCTGTTTTAGCCTTTTTGGGTGTAGCAATAACAGGCGGTGTATAATGTCTGCAATATAATCTGTTGTCATCGAAAAGGAAAAAAGTGTTGTCGTTGGAATCGTAGCCGATTGGGTCGATTCGCTAATTAATTTAGCAACGTCCAACAAACCAGAAAAGATACGTACCCAAGTGACCTCCTCAGACTCTTTTAAATTTCCCATTCGCTCACGGAATCGCTCGGGCAAGTACATCTGCCATTGACATAGTTGGTGGACTACTTTGATCTAGACAAACAAAAGTTAGCACAGCGATTAACAAATTCGTATGACAACGATTCACGGACCTGATCATACACAGAGAAATTTTCGAATGCGTTGGGTGTCTCATCTTCACCAAAAGGGTGCGTTAATGTAGGTCCCTTTTGACGATACTGACGACGCGTATAATCATCAAACTGTTCTAATCTGGAAGTGTGTCAGTAAATTGAAATCATTTCACCGTAGACACGTACGTTAAGTTTCGTTGGCTTGATAAATTCTGTAATAAGTTTAATCTAATTTTTGGTAATAGTATCAAGGGCGCAAGACCTAAAAACTCCTTCTCAAGATCCTACAATAGATGTTAGACGCGCTAAATCAATGTATGAGAGTAATAACAACATACCTCAATTCCAAACTCATCTTCTTCCATTTTTATTGTGCTCTTGAACATGAATAACCATTGAAAAATAGAACTAAATTGCCACATATTACGAATCTGTTTCAACTTCGTTTGAATCTCCGGATCAGGAACAGCATCTGCAGCTGTAATAGCAGCAAGAGCGACCTCGACAGGATTCATTACATGTCCAGTCGCAGTTACATTCTGTGGAGGTAATGCTGCTGTTGCAGCACGCGTAGACATGCTTCAGTATGACGGGAAAAAAAACGGGGATAAAAAACTGAGTGTGGGTAGAACTCGAACAAATCAGGCAAAATTTACGCGTCAAGTGTCGCGTTGGAATAAACAGTACCAGTAACGGGCAGTCCAGCGACCCTTGTGAATAAGAGAAACAGCACAATTGACTCCTAAACACAGACTCTATTGCAGATATTATACTCTATTCAGCCCAGTCGCTTCAAAAAACGCGTAAATGCCCTTCAAACAATTGGAGTTGTGGGCAATTCTCCACGAAGTTCACGATGTCAGTGGGGCGGGGATGACCTCTTGTGCGCAAAAGACAGACTTCAGAATGAGCTTCGGGATGGGAATTGCTGTCCACGCGCCGCGGCATCCTTGCCACAATTACCCGGCTACGTACCATTTTGAACACAAAACCCTCATTTTGATTACATTAATGAGCATTTTGAGCCCCGTGACTTTTTGAGGTTTGCTAAGAGGAAGGAATTGGTTGCGGAGCACGTTCATTTCACGACGGATTTACCAGCCCAGTCTGGATCTTAGAATCGGCAAAGGAGAAAATAGGACAAGAAGAGAGTAATTTCGTATTTTGTCTGGGCTCCAAAGAACCCAATTAAATTTTCAGTTGTGCTTTTTCTGCGATGTCAGGTGCTTCCGCGTCTCAGTTACAGTCGCAGCTGCAATCGCAGCAACAGCACCAACAAGTGCAGGCACAAATACAAGCAGCCCAACAGCAGCAACACCAGGCTCAGTTACAGGCACAGCTCCAAGTACAGCAACAACAACAGCAACAACAACAACAACAACAACAACAACAACAACAACAACAGCAGCAGCAGCAAAATCGAGTTGGATCTGCAGGAAACGTTGAGGAAGATGGAAAGATTTACGCGTGGATTCTTGAGCTAATGCAAGGTCCTTCGCGTGAGCAAGCACTGCTTGAACTTTCGAAAAAGCGAGAACAATATGATGATCTTGCGCTGATTTTATGGCATTCATACGGAGTTATGGCAACTTTACTACAGGAGATCGTGGGAGTGTATCCTGCACTTTCTCCTCCTACGCTCACATCTTTGACCTCGAATCGAGTTTGCAACGCGCTTGCACTTTTACAATGTGTTGCGTCGCACAATGAGACTCGTTCCTTATTCTTGAATGCTCATATTCCGTTGTTTCTGTATCCATTCCTTAACACCACATCCAAAACCCGTCCGTTTGAGTATCTTCGGTTGACCTCCCTTGGCGTTATTGGCGCACTGGTCAAAAACGATTCACCGGACGTGATCAATTTTCTGTTATCCACAGAGATTATTCCTTTGTGTTTGCGCATTATGGAATCTGGTTCCGAGCTCTCGAAGACAGTTGCCATTTTTATTGTACAGAAGATCTTGCTTGATGACACTGGACTAGCGTACATCTGCCAAACCTACGATCGGTTCTTTGCTGTCGGAACTGTTCTTGGAAACATGGTTTCCCAGCTTGTCGAGCAACAAACAGTTAGATTACTCAAGCATGTTGTGCGTTGCTATTTGCGTTTAAGTGATAATCCGCGGGCGCGTGAGGCATTAAGACAGAGTTTGCCCGAGCCGCTGCGCGACGCGACATTCAGCCATGCCTTACGCGACGACGCGACCACTAAGCGGTGCCTTGCGCAGCTGCTTGTCAATCTTGCAGACAACTACGATTAAACTGACTGACAGAGACGGAGAAAGGATAGATTGCATTTACAGAGCATGGGTTGGCGGTATACAGTATTACAGGACGCTAATAGGAGAGGGAAGGACTACACAGCGGATTGGCTGGTGCAGCATGTTGCAGAGAGACCGTTGAGCAGCGCTGAGAACGGACGACACGCCGCAGATAGATGACAACTCACGGTCTAATTGCTGCGCTGCGGCGTGTTGATTGTACATTTACGGATATGTTGGGTTACTACTATTCATTGTATTTTTTTATTTTAATATTACTACGATTGCGTTTATTCTATTATCGTATCGGTTTCGATGGGCAGCGGAGACTGATAGCAAGACGGTATTTTAATGTCTATTCTCGTCACATTTTAAAATTCAAGAAAACTGCTCCTTTTTGACTTTAATAATTGACTTTTCACGCTCATGAATTGACTTTTTCTAGCGCAATTAATGGACATGAAAACCGTCCTGCGGAGATTTCTTTCGCATGATGACGACGATGACGCCCTCGCCAGCTAAAAAGGGGCCCGCCGAGAGCAATTAGATTCCCATCGCCCGTCCTCATCGCCTCATAGTAGCCGCGAAAAGCCGCGGTAGTTCAGCGGCTCGTGCCCGAACTCCGCGCAATTCAATTTTCGCTGCACTTTCACCAGGAACTGCGAAATAAACAATCACTGCTACAAACATTAAATGCATCTCGCTCTTCAGAGGATGAAAACAAGATTAATGACTGCACACATTATTGACACAAAGCAAAAGCGTTTCCAAGTTATAAACCGGTGCCTCAAAGTCCAGTCCAACGGGAAACGCGCACGAGCAATGTGTCCCCACCCGTCGAAAGCAAACAAAGTTTCTGTGGCGCCCAGACTAACTCCTCATTGGTCGATAGCTTAACAGCCTCCTGGCAAAGTGTTAGTCACTGCACATCTGCGCAAACAGCGCTGCTCGCTGACTCACTCTTAAGGCGCACAATGCCCGCGCACAGCAAACTTTTCCTTTTCCCTCATATCACGAGCTATACACACAGGATTATATTTAGAAATTAGTTAACAATGGCTGCTTTCTAAATATCTTTTTTGTCTCGCGTCCTTGTCTCTCGGTATTAAGCTCTCTCGTACCACTCCGCGTCCTTACCGAGCTCTTAGCTTCGGCAATCCTTCGTTCCCTTAGCGTTACGCATTGTCTGGTCAGCAACACTTGCTAACCCACTACAACTTACTTCACCCACCATGGCCTCCTCCTTACGTGTCCTGCGACTTAACAAGTCCGCATTCAAGCAATACTTACCTCCATTCTCTGGAACCCGCTCTTCATCAACCGCTTTCCGGTGTAGCGCCTAATTACGATATCAATCAGTCTTATCAGACATCTGTTTATCCACCTGCTTCTTCTGTGAATCCTGCTATTTATTATCCCCTCGATTTTGAAACTTATATATTATATTCAAATATGGTTCTCGCTTTGAAACAAGAGTTCGAGCCTGATATGCTCTTCCTCTCTGGCTTTGACCAGCAAAAGGACAGCGAAGTTGCGCTGTTCGACGATGCCGCTGCGTTTCCCGATATCATCTCAATTCCTGCAGACGACGTCGCATTTGAGGATTCGTCGCGGCACTCGTCAGTTTTTTCTACCCCACAATTTGTCACAGTCTCTCCTGAAGACGTGTTTACAAACTCTACGCCTGCTCTTGATCCATCAAGTTTGTTTCCTTCTCCATTCGACTCTCCAGATGATGCTTTTGAGTCTGCGCCTTTGTTTGACTCACGGGAATCTGGCAATCCTGATCAGTGGCCTTCGCTTTTTGGCGATTCGAAGCCTAAAATGGTCACTCCTTCTCAAAGTATGGACCCTCGCGGTTCTGTTTCATCGATAGAGTCAGATGATACGAAATCGCGATCGTGTTCCATTGATCGTGATATGGAGTCATCGTCTCCTGAGGGGGTGATTATTGCTGCCGATGGATCTGTTGTTGGAATTTCTGAACGGAAACGAAAACGTGTTACTCCTCAGTCATATACTCGTCGTCCTCGTGTTGAACCTCTTCCTCCTATTGTTGTTGACGACGCTGAAGACAGTGTTGCTGTCAAGCGTGCTCGGAACACCTTAGCAGCGCGACGATCGCGGGAGCGAAAAATGCTGCGACTGACTGATTTGGAAGGACAAGTCGATACTTTGATCAGCGAGCGTGATGCCGCTCTAAAAAGAGTTACTGAACTGGAAGCTGAGCTTCAAAAGTTGCGTGGTTTGTAAAAGTGCTTTTTGTTATGTGATCGTCTGGAATATGTGGGCTTAAAAGTTTATTTTTTTTTATTATAAAAAGGAAAAAAAGATGAGTGTTGTGAGGTTATGAATTTTCAATCTCGAGATTATAAAAGTTGCTGGGTTGGTATACATTTTAATGTTTTGTCTTTTTGTTTCGTAAAATGCGTTAGAGGTAGATTGGGAGTAATAATAATATACATATATATTTGTACCAAATTCATCAATCGTTTAGTAAAAGTGATTGCATTCAGTCGTCGCCAAATATAGCTGCGAACAGATCAGGAGGTGCTTTAGGTTGCTCCAAAGCTTCATTGCGATCAGGTTCGACATTGACTGTGCGAGGATGCGAAAAGTCGAGGTTAAGACCAGCTTCGTTTGAAAGCTGTTGCAGCGTATCGTCGTTGAGTAAATCTTTCACTTTCTTGTCTGACTGCTGAAGAGAAGCTGCTGAAGGTATTGATGCAGCCGTTGTCGGTGCAGATGCAGGCGCAGCCGTAGTAGTAGTCGTGGAATTGGAGGAAGTAATATCCGAAGGAACAGAAAGTGGAGGAGAGATATTGAACCGTTTACAAAGTAACCGAGACGGCGACCACAAATGGACTTTTCTAGTCAACATTCCGTACATTTCAATTTCGGCAGCCTGGGTTCTTTCGTCTTTTGGCTTTGATTGCGTTGATGGTGTGTGGAGAATTACTGTGTCAGCATCCGAGTCCACATTCGTATCGGGGTTGGTGTTTAAGGTCGATGAAGTTGATGAAGATGATGAGGTGAAGCGATTCGCAAGCATTCCAGATAATGGTTTAAAAACTTCAGCTGCTTTTTTGAATTCCTGCAATTCCCGAGTCCAATCTCGTTTATTAATGAAATATTCCGATTCAGGTGAAACGAAGGATATCACAGACTGTGGAGATGTCCGGTCAGATTGTGATTCAAGGTATGTTCTATACCGATGCTGTTTTTTCGGATTATCGTTATATGGAAGGAGAGTTTTTGAAAGTGCAGACGACGCGGTTAATTTTGGTAGAATTGGAATGTAAGATAATAATAAATCTTCTTCGGGTTCCTGTGGTGTGGTATTTGTTGGAAATTGGGATTTTGCAGGTGGAAGGTTCGAATTGCCAGTTAACGAGACTAATTTGTTCCGTTGATCTGGTGTCATGTAATCAAAAACTGACTTCCCTTTCAGTTGAGACTCGCCTAAAAGTCGAGTACGATCTGCAATTGCTAATGGCTGTGATGTTGAAAATGATGTGGATTGTGGTGATGGTGTGGTAGTAGTTGTAGGAGGAAGATTTTTTAGTTGCTTTGCTTTGAATTCTGCTATTAATTTTGGAGTGATCTTTGTTCTTGGATCTTTTTGAACAAGAATACCCATAAAATAATCTGGTGGAATAACAGGAGGAGGGTATAAGTTGCTGTCAGTTGAGACTGTCGATAATGTAGTTGAAACTGCAAACACGAAAGACGGCAGCGGCGGTCGTCCATCAGCACAAACACGTTTCGAATTCAAAGATTTTGACGTAAAGGAGAGAACTTTTCGTGAAGCAGAGATAGGCTTTTTAATTTTTTGTTTTGCCTTTTTCGAAGAGCCAAGTTTGTTGTCGTATAGAACAGGTTTGATCTCGTACGGATCCTCATCAACTTCGTTATCTTCATAATCGACCAGTACACCTGTGCCAATTCCAGTTGATTTCTTCTTTGTAATTGTAGATACTGAAGGTAACAGTGTTGATAGTTTGGGAGCGGATGGAATGTCAGACGGAGTATCGTCGAAGCCAAGACCGTGGGTATCATGCTTTGGTTGTATGCGAAGAAGTTGCGTTGTATTCCGAGGAGGCATCATGACTTTTCTACCTTCGATTATAGTCTCAGAGAGAGGACCAATGCCATAACCTTGTTTCCAACCCATTTGACGCAAAAGTGCGTATCCATTGGACTCGGACTCGGGATTTATGGTGAGAGAATCAGACTGAACAGGACGCGAGGAAACGACGGTTTCATTTTGACGAATGTCGGCGAGATCTTCTTCGTCCATGAAATCTTCAGGGGTGAAGACTTTTTTGTCTTTTTTTGACACATACTGTGACGGGGTCCATCCTTAATAGCTTAATAAAAATTCATTCAGATTACAGAAACAAAATACCTTCTTTAGAGCCTACGGTGTTGAAGTAGCCAGCAGAGAAACCGCCAGTAAATGCGCCATGGAACCGTTTACGACCACGCTCGTCTCGAGCATCTTGCTTCCAAACCGGTACAAAAGCAGATGACAATATTGGCGTTCCCAAAAAAATAGGGTCTTGTGCAGACTCCTCTGGATGAGCTCGCTTGGAAGCCATGAGCCGGGGGGAAAGGTTGTTCTAGCTGAGATATATCAGAAACTGGAGAATTGAATTCAAGGTTGTCAGTCGGGAGCAAACCGGTTCGTTACTTGGTTCAGAAAGCTGCAACCGGTTTGCGCCGCCGCATGATCACCGGTGGAAGCAGAAGCGGCGTCTCGGGGCTGGTTTCCTCGTTAAGCCAGACTTGGACAGCAAGACGATTCCTCCTTTCGCAGCGAGAATCCTGTTATAAAGACACCCAGTCCAGAAAAAAAGCAGAGTGATGGCGCCTTCTGTGCCAACTCTGGCGCCGCTGCCGACGACGACCTCTTCGTCTTCGTCGTCCAGCGCGCAGCACTCGTCGGCTAACGATCATGGGCAGCATGGACACAGCCATGGCACGGCGCATGCGCATAGTCGCGGCCACAGACACTCGAATCAGCACCGTGGCTCTTCTTCCTCCGCAGCAGCAGCGGCCTCGGCGCCTCCAGCAGCAGTATCGAGCTCAAAAAGAAAGACTCTTGGTGATTGGGACCTGCTTAAGACCATTGGCGCCGGGTCAATGGGCAAAGTCAAGCTTGCGCGCCATCGGCTCTCTGGCGAGGTCGCTGCGGTTAAAATTGTTCCGCGCTACGTTGCCCCGGGCGCATTGCACGCTTCTGACCCACGATATCTTCCTATCTCGTACTATGGCGGCAGTAGCCACCACGACATTGACGGCAACGACGAAGACCGTCCGCAGCCCTCACCCGACGAATCAAAGGAAATTCGTACTGTTCGCGAAGCTGCCATCGCCTCGCTGCTTGATCACCGATTTGTGTGCGCTCTACGTGAGGTCATGCCTATGAATCACCATTACTACCTGGTCTTTGAGAACGTAGCCGGTGGCCAGATGCTCGACTATATCATCGCCCATGGCCGACTAAAGGAGAAACAGGCGCGCAAATTTGCTCGTCAGATCGCGTCTGCTTTAGACTACTGCCATCATAACTCTGTTGTCCATCGCGATCTCAAAATCGAAAACATTCTCATTTCAAAAGCAGGCGATATCAAAATCATAGACTTTGGTCTTTCCAATCTCTACTCGCCGCGTTCTCTACTAAAAACATTCTGCGGTTCACTCTACTTTGCGGCGCCTGAGTTGCTCAATGCAAAAAAATATGTAGGACCTGAGGTTGATATATGGAGTTTTGGCATTGTTCTCTATGTACTTGCCTGTGGTAAAGTCCCTTTTGACGATCAAAGCATGCCGGCTCTTCATGCAAAGATAAAACGTGGCCACGTGGAATACCCAAATTGGCTCTCTCCCGGTATGTCATATTTTCCTAATTCTACTCACTATCAATACTGACCTGATTAAGAATGCAAAAACCTTCTTTCTCGCATGCTTGTTGTTGATCCTAAAGCCCGCGCATCTCTTTCAGAAATTATAAATCATCCATGGATGCTTAAAGGCTACGATGGGCCTCAAGACTCATACATCCCTCCACGCCGACCACTTACTCTTCCGCTAGATCGTGAAGTAATCAAGGGAATGCATGGCTTTGAATTTGGCTCTGATGAGCGTATTGAGGCTGATCTCACTGCTGTGCTGGAATCTCCTGAATATCAAGCTGCTTGTCAGGCATGGTACCGTGCTGAAGCCATGGCTGCGAACAATCCTTCATCTGCAAATCACTTCAACAATTTTTTGAACACGGGATTGTTTGATTCCTCGGCGTCATCACCAAGTCGGAAAAAATCCGCATTCTCTTTTGATTTTTACAAGCGAAAAACATCGTCTACGTCACCGTCATCATCTCAAGAGACCTTGAACGAATTCCGTCAACCTGATCCTACAAATGCTTATCACCCTCTAATTTCAATATACTATCTTGTGAAAGAAAAGCAAGAACGAACTCGACGTCGACCTACTTTAGAAACGGCAGGTTCAGCACTCTCTGTTAATACCCTCACACCACATTCCAGTATATCTGCGCGTCCTACCGAACTTGCGCCTGCGGCAACACTGGTTACTAGAGAGCAACAACCGCGACTTGGCCGTTTGGAGATTCCTGTTATCCCAGTACCAGAGACTGCACATACGCACAGTCAAATTTCATCTCGCACAATTTTCCCAGGGCGCTCACATAGTGTCAGTCATGGGCACAGCGGGTACATTCCCGACCGCTCACGTTCATCGAATCTTTCATCATCGCCTACTAGCAATTCTGAAAAACTCGGTTCGCCTACTGTCAACAGACCTGATCTACCTACTATCCCATCAGAATCTATTGATCCCAAAGACACAAGTCAGGCCGTGCCGGCAAATACTTCTGAAAATTACGCTGCACAGCAGCCACCTTCGACACCACTAAGTCCCAAACGGGACGGTATTTCAATAAGTGGTATATTTCGACGTCTATCAACTCGCAAAGCACACAGATCGAACAGTACAAGTGCCGGTCACCACGGTGCTGCTGTGGTACCTCCACTAAGTCCTGGTGGTGCTTCAGTGTCTTCTGACGACGAGCGTCCACCGCCATTGCCTACTATCAACTCATACGACGACAACGGTTACGGTGGAGCTAATACTGCTATATCTGATATACCGCTCGACCGAGAACCACGGGCGCAGGGCGTATCATTTGCACCGGAAACACATCCGTCTAGTTCGAATACTGCTGGCATGACGAATAAACCTGCTGGAAATACACCTCAGTCATTTATTAGATTTGAACGACTATTTTCACGAGCATCGAATCTTGGTAGATCGACGTCAATTAGTGAAGGTACATATAATAGACGAGTGAGTAGGGGGATTAGTTAACTACGTGTTTTTTTCCTGAAGATTTTTTTTTGTTCCGTTTTGTTTTGCGGTGAGGGTATGTGGATGGATAAGTATTTGGAGTTTGTAATATCGTAATTCAGAATATATACCTAGTCATATTTTCCAAAGAAAAGAGTACTAAACTAACTCCAACTCCTTTGCTTTCCCAGCATTAACAAACTTTGGTACCGAATCCGAAGCCATTAATCTAAATACTTGAGATCTCACTTCATTCAACAAAGCCACTATGCCTTTAAGATTCGCAATCGCGACTGCGGCATTTGACCTTTCAGACTCGAAATTGTTTTCTAGAGCATTCATACTTTCGCGTACACGAGTTCGTAGATCATGATCAATGTTAACTTCCGAAGCAGATCCGCGAGCTAGAAAGCAATGATACACAATCCACGCTTCACTTATACATAATTTAACATCCGGTAACGGTTTAAAGTCATTTTCGAGCAACGTTTCGTATTGACTAATGACTTTACTTGATTCGAGATAAAACGCGAGATTTTCCGCACATAGATTCTCGTGAAGATGTTCACGGAAAACGAGGCGAAGACCGGGATCGTTTAAAATTTGCTCGAGTTTTTGCTTTTTTTCGAGGGCTGGTGACGAGGCTCTTGGAATTGGTGAAAGTGACCTGAAATTGGATTTTAGAGGTGGAGTTGTGGACCAACCAGCAAGACGCTTGCCTCCTTGTGATAAAGTGTAGTATGAATTTTTATCGAAGCAGGATTTTGATGTAGATTTTGATTCAATTGGAGTTATCAGTTCGTATTTGAGAAATGAGGACAGAAGAGTAAGTGCCTCGTTAATATTTAACGCAGTAGTGCAATCTAATGCCCAACGCACTGCGTTCAATCCAGAGAAGCAGTCTCGATATTCTTTGAAATAAAATCGTTTCGTTTCATGTATCCGTACTCCAACCAATGAGTCTGTATATAATTCCGCCAAAGTATCTGACGAAATTGCGGCTGATTCTTGCGAGATTACAGAAACTCTATGAATTGCAATATTATCTTCAGTATGATAATTTGGCTTTGCTCCAGCGAACCTTTGAAAAACTATATAAACAAGTTGCTCGGTTATCGATAAGTAATCAGAGACGGGATCCCGTTCGAGAACAATAAGCTTCATACTGTTATGTGCCGACATTATTAAAGTCGCAACGTACTGCGACGAAACTCCATTCCTTTGCACAAAAAGATCAAGTATAGCGATCCCCTTTGGCGTCACTTGAAACAGCAGCGCGTCTCTAAACTTTCCAACATCGCGCGCGCTTACACATTTAATAAAATGCGCATCCAAAAAACTAGTCATGAGTGTATCACAGCCAGCGCGGTCGACGTGGTATGAAGTAATTGTAACTGATCTTATTTTGCCTTCGTTGTCGCGAACTTTCTGCCTCATTTTCAGGTTTGAAAGATATGTAACTGCATCTTCGCTTGTGAAGGAGAATGTAAAAGTGTTTGAGAACACTCCAATTACATGATCGGTGAGTGGAATAGCGCTCATTAATGTGGAAAATATACTCGTGGTATCATCGTAGAATGGTCTGAGATCTTTGGTATATTTAAGACCTCTTTCAGCTCTGATAAGTGTACGAGGAGTTGGAGTAGAAGTCGATAACTCTTCGTCTGCGAGCATTCTTATTCACCACTAGAGCAATGCACCAACAAAATAAATTGAGATAAAACAGCAAACACCAACGCCTTCTAACAGAACACCACCAAATACCAATAAACAAGAGTAGATATATGAAAGAGAAAGAAAAAGGGTAAATGTCTAGCCACACGAGAAACAGCAAGCCCACATATTTTTCACCGAGTCCTCATTTCTATATCAATTCCACACACACACACACGTAAAATCCAAACAGACTTTACAAATTAATAGCACGAAGAAACCCGACGCTAATTCCAAACTCGGTAATTTCCCACCAAAATCCAAGACAACCAAAATCTCAAAAGCGAACCTAATTTAATTAAAGTCAATCTCTGCCACGTTGGATTGCCACGTTGTGCGGCTGCATTTAAAGTGTTTTGGGGTTAGCGTGAAGTTTGTTCTTTTTGTTCAGACGTCCGAAATGAGGCTGCTATGTACCGCTAAGCGCTTATCTGTGTTCACGTGAACGTATTACAGCTTCCTAATAGCCCAGAAAATTTCAAAATAACTAGACATATTAGATTGACGATCATTTCATGTGTGTGTATGTGTGTGTGGATTTGCGGTAAACATAAAATAAGTCAAAGATAAGTCTAATAACGCACGTGGCCGGTCGCGTGGCCGGAACTAACTAATCTCCCCCCTGAGTCAACCTGACCCAGATCCAAGTTCCCAAGTTTCTTAAATCTCGTAAATTCATCTCAGATTCGATCTACAATAAACTTTATATAAACGCAATTAATTCGCCTCATCTCGAATAGCGCTACAGAAGTACTTGTTTGGATGTTCATGCTTTTGAATGTTTTTTTATAAGGTTCAACGTACATGTAAAGCGGCGACACTTCTACACACTTAACAATTCGAAAAGAAAGTTACTGGGAGTAGATAAATTTGATGATTCTGTTCTTTTCTGACAGATTCCTATGTTATGCGCGCTTTTGTTGCATCTATGACAAGTCTGTTCTCGAGGCTGGTCACTCCTAGTAGAACCACGACCCTGTTGCTTTTCCTGATTTGGTCTTCTATTCCACTCATTCTTCCCCATCAAAATTATTACATCCTGTTCTATTGTATATTTGCCTCACTGAGAACATATTCGTTCAACTCTTAGAGGTTTCATTGCAAGACTCAATGACCCTACAAAGACCACAGTATTTAGTTTTTATTAAGGACCCCATTGATGTTAGGCTACCTTCATGCCTTCCTCAAGTAAAACGATCAAATAAAACTCATAGTTCTTGATGACAGGCTTTCAATATTGTAGAGACAAATAATTATTAAATTTTTGACTGCAGATCGACTTTTATCATGTTTTATGACGTCTGGAAAATCCCATAAAATGGCCATAAAATGGGGGGATGCTGTAAGAGGCAGCATAGATTTTTCGATAGTCGCTGAAACACGCCTCAACTATTTGGAAATAAGCTCAAAATTTTTGAATCTTGCTCGTCAATAATTGTATCTTTAACAAAATCTTAGTTAAAAGGCTGAGGGTTGCTGTGCTATAAAGTTAGAGACCCAATGCAAACCAACCGGACGACGCGTTACAATTGACTATTGCTTCTACGTCACGCAACCAGGGAAAGATTGCCTAAGCAGTTACTTCAAGCGCCTCACTAACAACATATTTTCTTCTCTACAACTATCAGTATTGTTGAATTGGAGATGGCATCATGTATTGAATAAGTTCCATCGCCTCCGCGTCTCCATCACAAGGTTTGACAATGGCACGTTTTATATTTCAGCAGCAGCAGCAGCAGCCCGTAACCTCATATCCGAGACTTCTTACAAAGCTGCAAAGTTGCAAAAACCGAGATTTACTCTGCTTTCATACGATAAAGTAGAAATCATTCATTCGTGGCAATTTATAGGGTCTAGGAAGTTTAAAAAGACGCGTCGCGTTTAGAAGCGGCGCATTCGCCTTACATGTAGTTATGTTGGTTGAAAGTTAAATATCTTTAAAGTACATAGAAGACACTTCAACGTACAATCTCCTCAAATGCTCAATTCATAATAAAAAAAATAATTAAACAACAAACATCTATCTAAACATTATACCTATCCTTCAAAACAGCTTTCGCCTCTTCCGGAATCTGCCTCATAACAGTCTGATCCCAATTCCCCACCAATAAACTCTTATACCCAGCCAAAATCGTCGCAAACATCTGCACGAGTTCCTCAGTGGGTTCAGTGTACATTCCAATTGCCTCGACGAATTCGGCTAAGCAGCCTTGTAGACCTGTGGGGTTCGCCATTACGATTTTACACATGCCTTTGAATGCGCTTTCTTTCTCGTCGGTGTCGCGGATCATGCGGAGAGCTTTACACCAGTACGCTGCGAAGGCGTCTAACCGCGGCGCGATAAGTTCCGGACACGAAATTCCTAAACGACCGATTGTGATTGCAGCGTTTTCGATGATTGTTTGTTCAACGTATCCGGTAACAGCAACTACCACGACAAGTTTTTCCATCAACGGCGCGACGAACGGGCGTATTTCTTCGCGCATTTGAAGAGCGATTTCGCCAGCGGCCCAGGTCGCGTTGTTGCAGACGGAGGAGCAACTAATGTCGCTTGAGTCGATTTGCGGGATAAGTTCGGTCATGATTGCTGGTACGTAGGGGTTTAATATCGCAAAAGCGTTGATTGCCATATCACCGATTAACGCAAACGCAGATTGTCGAACTTCATGAACAGGGTCTTTCAGACATACTAAAACCATTTGCATAAGCGGGAATTGCGATTGATTAACTAAATCCAACGCGAGCATTCCAAGTCCTTGAATAAGCCCGTCGAGAAGATCGAGTGCGGTGACGACGAAATCTTTATCAGGAGTTTCAAGTGTTGGGTCTAAAGAAGCTTCTTGCGCCATGACGAGGTTATCATGTAAGATTTTAACCGCGCGCTGGAAAACAGGTTGTGCGTATGGTGCAAAGTTTTCTCCTAATGCAGCAGTAACTGACGATAAACATTCCAACAATGGGAAAAGATCAGTATCGTCGTCACTTAATCTCTGCCATCGCTCGATCAAGGGAGGAAGTAAAAGTTCAATACACTCGCTTGATTTCATAGCGTAGCCAACTTTGTCAACTAATGTTTGAACGGCGTCGTATAAAATTGCCAAGTTTTTGCTTTGGTATTTGTGGAAGCAAAGAGTGAGATTTTGCAAAATGTGCGTGATGTAGGGAACTAATAAACCACCTGCTTGTTCGGCAAAATTGGCAAACCCGCTGCATCCAGCTTCTTGCACTTTTTTGTTATTGTCAAGACAGCATTTAAGTAACTAAAAGTCAGCAAAAGAACTATTATAAAACGAAAGGGACATACGCCAGTGAGAACAGGAATGAATTCTTGTTCGTAGCCAATATCAGCTGATCGATAACAAATCCAACTACTATAACGACCCAAAGTCCAGCAAGTGATTTGACGAATCGGCGCCTACACGTGTCAACTGAATTCATGTAAAAATAAGAGAAAGAAACATACCACAGGATCATTCAAAACTTGCACAAAATAAGGAATAACTTCCGGTAAAAACGGCGACATTCCATCAACACAACCTTCAGCAATTGCACCGTATGCTAAAATAGCAGCTTCACGAACAGGCCATTCTTGAGATACAAGGTTTTGTTTAAGAATTGGAAGACTGAATTGTAAAATGCTGTCGTGGTAATTACTTGCAAAGATATCAAGAGCGGCGGCGGAACATTTACGTAAATTCCAGTCTGAAATATCGAGATCGTAATCGTCGTCGTCAGAGTCGTCGTCAGAGTCTGATGCGTTGTCGAGGTCGTCAGAAAGCGGTTTAGAGGTACCACCAGATTGCGCGGTAAAGCCATGAGCGTTTCTAGATTTCGCATGCGTAGGTTTAATATCGGTGATTTTATCCTCCATATCAGCGTCGTCCTCGGCAAGACTTTCGAATCTCATAATATCCTGCTCGGAGTATACCATGCATTTAAACAAAACGGGTAAAATCTTTGGCAGAAACGTAGCGACTTGGGATCGTAATTGATCATGCTCAGCTAGCCCTAAGAGAAACTCACAGGCTTCAAGAGCAACTTGCTCGTCGTCGTCGCCCATGCAATGAAGAGAGTAATCGACAATGCCAGGTAAATGCGGGATGAGTTTATCTTCGCGGACGTCTAGAAGCATGACGAAAGCGGTGCAGATATTTCGACGAACGTCAGGGTCGGCGTCAAGAGCGAGTTGGAAGAGCGTAGTTAGGAAGACGTCGATGTGTGCGAACAGCGCTTGCGACATGCGGAGGATGAATTGGTTTAAACAGACGATGCATTGGCTTCTGACTTTTGGCGAGGGCGAGCGCGCGAGTTCTAAGAATCTAGGAATCATGAAGGAAAGTACGCGTTGGCCTTCGGGATCGCTGTCGAGTTCGGAACCAGAGTCTTCAAAGAGCTTTGCCAGAGCGCTGAGGGATCCTTCTTGGATAATTGGATTGTCGTGAGATGCCATTGACATTAGCTTAGGCAGGATATCAGGCCATGTTTGGAACGAGCCTTTGAGAACGATAGCACTGACGACGGAACCCGCGATATTGCGGATCATAGTCACAGGTTGCGATAAGCCGTTGACGATGTTTTCTTTAATGTAGTTGATAACTGCGGGTTCGCTGGAGATGATGTCGTATTGGGTGAGGATGTTGTTTTTCAGCATGAGGCCGGCCGAGGCGCGGAGTTGCACTTCGGCATCGCTCGTGGGGTTGACGAAGATGTCGACGAGGTAGTTGTTGATGTCGGGACGCGATCTGCGGGCTTCCTCGAGGGTCTACACGATGTCAGCAGCCAGTTCAAAAGTAAGAGAGAGAGAGAGAGAAAGAACGCGCCTTGGTGGCAGCACCGCGGAGGGCGTTGTCGGAGGATAAAGTGTGAGCAAAGACTTGTCTGAGCTGCTGGAGCACGTCAGGCTGCGGCGACCATGACATTGTAGCCGCCGATCACAATCACAGTAATGAAAACTAAACTAAACTAAACTAAACGACAGTGACGATAGGATGTTATGAGCAAATAAGCATTTACAAAAGCGGAAAGGAGTGAAAAGTAGACATGTATATTCGATGTTGATGTCGATGTTGAGTTCGATTGGGATTAAACAAATAAAAAAAAGCTGCTGACGTAACTTTAAACTGTGCGGGTTTCTGAATTTTCGAGTCCCAGCGCCGCAGCCACTACAGCTACGAAGTACTTGTCGAGAATAGTGTATTAAGAAGACTCCGACCAACTCCAAGCGACAACATAACAACATAACAAACATACAAATAACATAAATAACATAAATAACATAAATAATCGTAAATAAAGTAGAAGAGTACTACGGATCAAGGTCCATTGGTAATAACTCTTTAGGGACGAGGAACGGTGCCTCGGTAAAGTCATCACGGTCGTGGTCGATGAGAGAGGGATTGGTGGTGTTGGTGCTTTGAGTGAGAGAGTGTCTGAGGGTGAATTGGCTGTCGTCGTCGTCGGTGGATTCTGCGTCGTCGAGAAAGTCGTCTCTTGAGCGTTTCTGCGAGGAGGAGGAGGAGGAGGAGGAGGAGGAGGCAGCGAGATGCTGGTACGGATTGACGAGCAAGGCCGAGTCTGAGAGACCTCGCTGAGCAGGTTGCGACGATCCAGAAGCAAATTGGCCGGGGTTTTCGCCTTCGCTGTCCTTCCCAGGCAACTTGTAGCCGTCGCTAATGGACTTTCGCACTTTCATACCGACATGCACCAGCGAAGTCTGCAGCGCATTCGGCAACTCGACAGAAGCACGCATACCCGGCGGCGAGGACGCATACAGCGCAAAGGAGGACGCGGTCGGGTACTCTGACGGACTCGCGGAGTAGCGGCGCGAGACGGGCGAGTGGGCGCGCGGAAAGGAGTGCGCAGAGATCAGGACTCTGCGCTTTGCCCGCGCGCGCTCGGCTGCGTCGACGTCGGCCATTTTGCTCTGGCTCCTGCTCCGGCTGAAAGCAAACAGATTTCAGGTCGATTGAGTGGTGGTTATCGAAATACAGCAAGACAGAAAGACAGAGAAGGACAGATACAAGATATAAAATAAGAAAGGGGCACGAAGCTTCATGAGTTCGTTACGTAACCCGTCACGTGCAGGACTATGCACTCCGTCTCGCTGCGCAGCGCAGAGCAGAGGCTATTGACGACTTTGACGACTTCGACGACGACTTCGACTTCGACGATGCCCGACGACTCGCTGCGGACCGTCGAGGCCGCGCTGGCCGCCGTCAGCATCGCGAGCTCTTCTTCAAATACCCCGGCAGCAGCAGCAGCAGCAGCAGCAGCAGCAGCAACTGCTCCAACAGCTTCAACAGCGCCTATCGCGATGCAGGCACCGAACCCGCTCGCGTCGGTCCAGGCCGCGCGCGGGCTGCGAGTGCCGCCGCCGACCGCCGCGGAGTCGGTGCAGCAGCTGCCGCAGGACGTCCAGGACCGCATTCGCGCCTTTCAGCTCGCGCGACAGGGCCGCCCGACGACAGCAGCAACTACTGCAGCATCGACTCCTACCCCGACTCTGCCTCTGACTCTGCCAGCGGGTGCGGTGGGCGGACGACCCATTGCGTCTGCTTCTGCCGGAGAACTGAGCAGGAAACGACCGCAGCCAAAACTGTCGCTTTCTCAGCGACGCGGACTGGCGCTGAACGGCGCAACCGCAACCGCAAACGCAAACACGACCATGAACGCAGACACAGACAAAAAAAACCGGCCAGGCATTCTCACGCTGCCCACCAAAAACAACACCGAAACCCCGAAAGCAATGCACATCAACGCGGACGCGCGCTCGCTCTTCGCCTCGTACGCAGAGTACGTCGACGTCGAGACCGGCACGCTCAAGTTCGCCGGCAAGGCCTCGCTCGACGCCCACGGCGTGCGCTTCGCGTCCGGGCCCAGCTACCGCATCTCCCTCGACGAGCTCGTCATCGAGGAAGAGCTCGGCCGCGGAAACTACGGCACCGTCACAAAAGTGCGCCACCGCCCCACCGGCGTCGTCATGGCCATGAAGCAGATCCGGCTCGAGCTCGACGACAGCAAGCTCCGCCAGATCGTCATGGAGCTCGACGTGCTCCACAAGTGCCGGTCGCCGTACATCGTCGACTTTTACGGCGCCTTCTTCGTCGAAGGCGCCGTCTACATCTGCATGGAGTACATGGACGGCGGCAGTCTCGACAAGCTCTACGGCGGCGGCGTCGACGAGGCCGTGCTTGCGAAAATCACCGAGGCTGCCGTGCGCGGGCTCAAAGTGCTCAAGGACGACCACGAAATCATCCACCGCGACGTAAAGCCCACAAACATCCTCGCCTCGACGCGCGGCACCGTCAAGCTCTGCGACTTTGGCGTCTCGGGAAACCTCGTCGCCTCCATCGCCCGCACAAACATCGGCTGCCAGTCTTACATGGCGCCCGAGCGCATCCGCTCCGCTGACCCTACCGCGGGCACCTACACCGTTCAATCAGACATCTGGAGCTTGGGTTTGACCTTGCTCGAGATCGCAAACGGGTCATATCCCTACCCGCCAGAGACATACGGCAACGTCTTCAGCCAGCTCTCCGCCATCGTCGACGGCGACCCGCCTACTCTCCCCGAACCGCGCTTCTCCCACGACGCTGCCAGCTTCGTCAAGCAATGTCTCAACAAAGACGCCGTCCTACGTCCCACCTACGGCAAACTACTCGCTCACCCATGGCTCGTCCGCAATCGCTCCATCTCCGTCGACATGGCTGCCTGGGTAAGCGCTGCCATCGCCGCACGAAACAACTCCTCCATCGACCGACCGCGACCGGCATTGCACGCTGGCGGCGGTGTCGCTGTCGCCTAATGCATCTCTTTACATAAAAACAAATTACATCCGAAACGGCGGAAGAGTACGATAAGTTGTTGTTGTCAAGTACAGTATAATAGAGTAATTTTTCACGTGACGGTGCTTAATTAAAAGCATCACATGATATGACGTAGCTTTGCTCTTTATTCTTTTTCACTAGTCGTTGTCGTCTTTTTTACTCGTCTTTTTCTTACCCAGTTTTCTCTCTTTTTTTTTTTTTCTCTTTATAATTTATTCCATTTTTGTAGAATTGTCGCAGAGAGGAAATGACCTCGAACCCGCCAAATGCAACCGCAAACGCGAACGCGAACGCGACTGTGAATGTGAATGTGAATATGCGAACAAGGCGACGAAGCATTGTCCACGGCGCCCACGCCCAAACGCATCTTCGTCTGGTCTCAATTTCATCCTCGTCGCCGTCATCCTCGCTGCTTGCCTCGCCTTTAGTCAACATGGCCGACGACGACGCTGCAGCGCTAGATCGGACTGCGGCGGTGTTGCGCGCAGAGACCGCGGAGCTCGCCGATGCTGCGCTTCATGATGCCGGCAACGGTCGCGATAGCTTTGACTATGAGTATGATAACGATGCGCTGCAGTTTTCGCAGATTCCTGTGCCGCCGCTGTCGTCTTCGGGAGAGTCTAGACTGTCGCTGCTATTGCGTGGCCGTGAGAATTCCAGCCTGGACAGCAACGAAGAAGTCGGCGTCCCTGACGACAGCAGCGACATCGACCACGACCACGAAGACAGACCGCTGCTCGCCGACTCGGATCCCCGCTACGGATCCCAGTTCGGCTTTGCTGAGGCTTCTTCGTCTGTGGCCTCGTCCGCGTCTTCTTTTTCGTCGTACTCGGCGCCATCGACGCCCTTTTCCTTCCTCCGCAGACTTCTTCGGCGTCGTCCGACACACTCTCACAACCACATCCGTCTACAATACCGTCCCTTCAAATCAGCCCTTTACCTTCTTCGCGACAATCGCAAAACCCTACTTCAACCTGTCAAATACCTACCGTCTGTAGTCCTGGGCGTGCTTCTAAACATCCTCGACGGTCTCTCCTACGGCATGATTCTCTTCCCTCTCGGGGAACCACTTTTCGCACACCTTGCTCCGCACGGTCTTTCTATGTTTTATCTCTCTTGCATTCTCTCACAAATCGTCTACTCTGCTGGTGCATCTGCGTTCAAAGGCGGCGTAGGCTCTGAAATGATTGAAGTTGTTCCTTTCTTTCACTCAATTGCATACTCACTTCTCAGTCGCATTGGCCCTGATAAACCAGACGCCGTCATCGCCACTACTGTCCTTGCCTACGCTCTCTCTTCAATCCTCACTGGCGCCGTCTTTTTCCTTCTCGGCTGGGCGCGAATCGGTTCTCTAATTGGCTTTTTCCCTCGTCATATCCTCGTGGGTTGCATCGGAGGCGTCGGTTACTTTCTCCTCGCAACCGGTCTCGAAGTATCCGCCCGTCTTCCCGGATCTTTAACCTACGACCTCCAAACTCTTGCATTTCTCTTTCAACCTCTCACCTTACTCCAATGGACAATCCCGCTCGCTCTCGCTTTCATTCTCCTCGCTCTCCAGCATTTCCTCAATCATCCTCTTCTTGTCCCCGCGTACTTCATCTTAGTATTCCTCGCTTTCCACTCCCTCGTTTCCCTCATCCCAGGTCTCTCACTACCTGTCCTTCGTGACCTCGGCTGGGTCTTTTCAAGTCCCCCCGCAAACGTACCTTGGTACGCTTTTTACTCTCTTTATAAATTCTCTGAAGTAGACTGGTCCGCTCTTTTTTCTACCGTTCCTGCAATGTTTGCACTTACTTTTTTTGGAATTTTACATGTTCCGATTAATGTTCCTGCATTGGCTGTTTCTGTGGACGTTGATAACGTCGATGTCGATCGTGAGTTGATTGCTCATGGTATTTCGAACGCTCTTTCTGGTCTTTGTGGCTCTATTCAGGTATGTCATCTCTATAAACTTCTTTTTTGTATTGTGCTAATAAGTAGAACTACCTCGTATATACAAACAGTCTTTTGTTTATTCGAAGCGGAGCCGATAGTCGTATCGCCGGTTTCATGCTCGCAATCGCCACCACCGGCGTCATGCTCGCCGGTCCCGGCGTTATCGGAATAATCCCCGTAATGGTCGTCGGTGCGCTTATTTTTCTTCTTGGTTTAGAACTTTTACGCGAAGCATTACACGATACCTGGGGTCGCGTTAATCGATTTGAATATTTTGTTATTGTTGCAATTATCTTCGCTATGGGCGCTTGGGATTTCGTTTATGGGATTATTATTGGGATTATACTTGCATGTGGTTCATTTGTTTTCGAATCTTCGCGAAAATCGGCGATTAAAGCTACGTTCTCTGGTGCAGTTGCTAGATCTACTGTTCGTCGACATCCATTCCAACAACGATTTTTAAAAGAAGTTGGCGATGAAATTTTCGTTGTTAAACTTTCCGGGTTTTTGTTTTTTGGGACGATTGTCTCTGTTGAATCGAAAATCCGTGAAGTTCTAGAGTCTCCGCATAATCATCAGTTTAAAAATATAAAGTACCTCATTCTAGATTTTCAAGCGGTTACAGGTATAGATTTCTCCGCTGCAGAAGGATTCACACGTATGCACAGACTTCTCGAAACACGAAAAATCGAACTTGGAATTTCGGCGTTATCAAGAGAAGCGTCTCAGGGATTACAAGCAGTTGGATTATGGCAATCTGATGCGCCTGATAATTCGATTTTTATCTTTTGTGATTTAAATTCGGCGTTGGAGTGGGCGGAAAATCAACTTTTGGCGGTGTATTATCAAGTTCGTGATTTTGAGCGTCGACGGTCAAGTTCTCAACAACAACAACAACAACAACAACAACAACAGCAACAACAGCAACAACAGCAACAACCGCAGAAACAAATTCATGAAACGTCTTTGTCTTCGAAAATGATTAATAAATATGATGATGATTTGATAAACATGGGATCACCTCGACAAAGTCTTATTCATAAAGCTAGTTCGACTGCGTTATTAGCAGATCCAACTATTCATCTCGCTACAGTTGAAGAAGACGATACTTCTACTATTACTGCAACAACGACGACGACTCCGACGACAACGCGACAACCTCTTGTTTTATTCTTACAAATAATCAAAGACTTCACCGACAAACCCTCCTCCTTCTGGTCCCCACTCTGCACCTTCTTCAATCGCGAACAACACCCCTCCTCAACCTACCTCTACCACAAAAACGAAATCGCAGACGCGTTTTATATCATCGAAAGAGGCATTTTAAAAGCAGAGTATGATCTTGATCAAGGTAAATTTTCAGAAACGATAGTCGCGGGTACTATTGCGGGGGAATTGCCGTTTTTTTCGGAAACGAGACGGTCGGCGAGTATGTTTGTTGAACGGGAGGTTGTTGTTTGGAAACTTACGACTGAGAATTGGAAGAAGTTTTTGTCGTGTGAGGATCTCGTTGCTGCTGCTGCTGATGATGATGGAAAAGAGCAACAGAATGATGAAGTACTTGCAAGTGAAAATGAAAAAAGAAAACTCATCGCGTTGGAGTTGTATAAAGTTGCCATGAAATTGACAGCAGAGAGGTTTAATGCTATTACTGCTTACGTTCTTACTTCTGCTAGTTAAAGCTTTTTTTTCTCTTCAGTCCTTTTTTTTTTTTCTCTTTTTCTTTTTCCAAGGATATAGCGGTTTCTTGAGTTTACATTATTTTCTTTTTTCTTTTTGGATTAGTTCTTTTTGGTTGGGTATACTACAATTTTGGGTATGGATAAAGGGTGGTCACTAAAAGTTTTTTTTTCCTTTGAATTTTCTCTTTTGAATTTATTTTTCTTCTGTTCTTGAAGGTACAATTGGTAATATGCTATTTCATTGTTCTTTTGCTTCTTTTGTGCTTTCGGCTTTTATCTTTGGTTGGTTATGTTTTATTGGACGTTGGTACATGTAGAGTTTTTATAATTATTATGAATTGTTTTAGTTTTTTATATTTTTTGTTTTTTTATAGTTTAGCAAATTTCTAAAATTTTACAGGTAACTTATGAAAAGTAAATTTTTTTTTTCTCTTAAAGTAGATTGAATTTGAATCTGGCAAATAATTTCGGTAGTATTTTATAAAATTAAAATGAGGCCATGCATGAAATTACATTACATACAATTATTTTTTATTTTTCTCCTCTTTCTGATTCGAAATCTCAAAAGTGACGTGTGAAAATATAGAATCCGTTATATATTTTCCTAATTGCAACGAAACAGCTGTTCTTTTTACTACCTACCAAATCGCATGAATAGTAGAAGCAAATTGTATTACTACAGTATAACGTGAGTGTATGGTGAGCGTCGCATGCCAGTGAGCGTCGCACTTCCCAATGCCATTGGAACAACAATCTCTATTTTCAACACTATTAACTCTCTAATCTAAAGATACTTTTCTAAAGTTTAGTAAATCTGACTGTATTGTATACGGTAGTTAGGATCTTATATTATTTTCAGGGTTGTCGCATCTGCAACAGCGCCTTGAACCTGCCTGACCACTTCCTGATGAACCGTCATCCCGTCAATTTTTAAGATGTGTCGTGCCATATCCCTCTTTTTCTTTAGTCATATCTACTCTGTCTTGTTTAGTTAGTGTTTTTCTATGCTCTAGGCTTCTTGTTTAATTATAGAGCGCTTGGTGGCAGCCTGATTGACCTCAATCTCCCCTTCTAAATGAGCCTTTTGAATAAATGCTAAATGAGATGCTTTAATCAATTTTTCCACTTCATCACTAATTTCAATGATTTTTGCTATGATCCAAAAAAACTGGCAACTCAAGACTAATGAATTTTGACTATAAATCTATGCCATTTCGCTTTGAAACATCTCTGAATCCATGTCTTCATCCATCATACTGTACTCAGTTTTAGTCCGCAAAACCGAGTCACACCACTCAAAGATAAGCTTGATATTTTTACACCTAACTTTTTCAATGATCTTGCTTTTAGTTAATTTAAATCTAAAGCTCTTGCTGTTGAGCAACCTAAACAGATGACCATCTACTACCAACAGCGGGCGCGTTGTGTGTTCAAAATATTCCGTCGCCATATCTTCTGAATTAGCCATTTTAGATAAAAGATCTCGCGTATCTAAGTCAATTATATACTGAAAAATAAACCCCTTGTGCTGATTTGTAAGGCGTCTTAACTGGGGCACATTTTTGCTTTTTGAGAGGATGCCGGCACGTCATCGGCGAGCTGTATGTTCAAAGGCTTCGTATTTCTTCGCTGCTCCTTCAAATTTATTTACAGGTCTTTACGCGTAGCTTAAAAAGTCATAGTTATACTGGTATCAAAAATTTTTTTCAAGAAAGCCATATGTAGTGTCTTCTGGGCCTGAAAGGGTAGTGAGACGAGTCGCATCGACTACACGTTGGGAAGTGCGACGCTCGCTGACATGCGACGCTCACCCTACACTCACGTTATCCTTTCTAAAAGCAAGTAATAGAGACGCCATTTTTTCCTGCCTGCAAAGAGTTATTACAACGAGGATCTCGCTTATCTCTAATATATTATATTTGAGACACAAAAAAAATCACCTGTTCATGTCCAGTTCTGTTCTTAGAATATCCTGCTTCCGGAAAAGCTCTACTGTACTCATGTTATACTTATGAGGAAGAGAAGAATTGTTTTGGTTAACTGTCCACGCCTTGATCTGCTATACCATACTCAGATTTTGTCCGCAAACTCAGGTCAAACCAATCAAAGATAAGCTTATCATTTTTGCAATTAGCTTTTCAATGATTGTAATTTTAAGTTGCTCGCTTTTAGAGTCTTTGATGTCGGACAACAGACTTAGATGAACATCTACTGCCGTCAGCAGCGTTGTATGTTTGAAGTATTTCGTCCTCCTTATAGTCTACGTCATCTAATCTAATTACAAAACATTGCCTGTATAAGCTTAGTAGATGCCAAAAAATAAGTATCTTGCTTAGCTTTAGAAGATATTTTGACTTAGGCTCAGTTTCGCTTCATAAGAGGATGCCGGCACGTCGTCGGCGCACTGTATGTTCAGGGACTTTGTATTTTTGACTGCTCTTTTGAAGACTTAATTTTCGGTATTTGCAAAAAGCTTCAGTGCCATAGTCACTTTTATTTTAAGCAGCTTAAAAGAAGAGGCCATTTGTGGCGACCTTTGGGGCTGGAAGAGTGGTGAGACGCGTTTCGTTAACTACGCATGTGATGCATACCCTACATTCGCGTTAACCCTATTATTACCGTTTTGGGTATTGGTAGCGAGACTTCTTGCCTTTGAGAATAATAGAATAGTCTACTTTCTTTTGTGTTATTACATCGTAGCACTCAATTATTTTGCCTCTGAAAATAATAATCGTTCTACCTAGTCTAATTTTTTTTGTGTTATTACATCGTAGCACTTAACTATTTTCTGTAACGTAGACAGTAATCAAAAGACGGAGAAGCGTCATTTACACTAACTACTATTTTTCAGAAAAGATCTCTTGGTTCTGAGAGTAACAGATTGCATAATCAACAGGTTTGAAGCAATTAAGGCAACTTGCAGCTAATTAGACAGTGCTCTCAAATTTCAACAAAACCTTAGCTTTTTTTAGAATTTAGGTAACAACTGGGCAAATTGATTCTAAAACAATTGAAGTAAATGAAAAAGCTTCATGCTACTCAAAAAATAAGGCGAGGCTGTAGATTCTGACATGAAAAATATGATTCTAAATGTATATTCAAAATGTCAGATGTATTTATGAATTTTTTTTGGTTCAGCTATTGAGATTAGGTATTATTATCTTTTGATTGACGGTTTTAGCTAAAGCAGAAGTTGAGAAAAATCTGGTAAAAAAATATTAGTTACTCCGCAAGTAAGTGTCTAAATTACAACAAATCAACAAATCACATTTAATATTCTAGCTTACCTCGACTGATGAACAGTTTGTCATAGCTGTTATTTTTGTGTTTTAAGAAATACATTTATTTGCTCGTTGGACAAGCTTCAGTTGCTTTTGCTTTTCATCTTGAGTATGGATGTGTGTTTGTCGCTTAACCTTCAAGCTATTACATCTTAAGAGTTCAGGGTTTTTGAGCAAGTTAATCTACAGTAATTTTTCAGCTGTACCCATCAAATAAAAAACTATACTGAATGACATCGTCATATAGAAAAATAGCGAAAACAAGATTCCATTGGTTGTCTAAAACTTGAGCTCAAATGTTTTTCCTTACATCCAAAAGCAATGAGATCCAATGAGTTATTTGTACTTTAAAGTATAGTTTAGTGCCCAAAAAAAGTGCAGCTTTTCGTCCAAAAACTGCAGCACTGTTCAGAATATATGTACCCTGATTGGTCTAGCTTGACGATCAGAAAAGAAAGATTTGAATACCTGCAGCTAACCTCAAATGGTGTTTTCACTATAATTATTACTGGCATGAATGCTTCAATAGCCTTTGATAAAAATCTGGTAGAAGTCCGATAAAAAAGTTCAAAGTGAAGTGCGATACATCTCTTATTGCAAAAATAAAACTTATGCTTGGTATAAAAACTCTCATTAAAAAGCACTAAAATTACATCCCATAGAAATCAACCTCTCATTTCTTTTTCGCGGTTCCAATATGCGTATTATTAACCAATGTGGCGAAACGCAATGAGTTAACAGTGTCTGAAATGTGTTTTCTCGAAGGAGATATGTTCACAAACATAAGTGTTTTGGAGTTTCCACTCAGCGAGTATTGGAGAAGATATGTTAACTGTACGATTAGCCGTTATGTCTGTAGTTTGAAACAAATAACATACCTTTGAGTTTCTATAGGGTATATGGCTTCTGTCTTTAGTTCCAATCGCAGTAATTACGTCTCTCAAGCAACTTAGACTCTTATTAATAGCGACGGTTTCTTTTAATCTTCCATCAGTACTTTGAGAATGGGCAAGTCTCTCAGATCCAGCCAAATCGATCAAGTTAAGAGTTCCGTTTCTTTCCTCACCAGTAGTCGCATTAGTGCCATGTAGAGATAAAATAAATACACTGTGAGAACGCGAAGAGCGTTCATTAGCTTTTGTGGCACCAACCGATCGGTTCTTGGCAGCTCGTCGTAACACTTCAGACACATCTTTCCTGCTTGCCAGATTGATTGTTGAAAGCCCTGGAACAGTGATCTTCTCTTCTTTTGCATCGTTTTTGATATCCAACTTCACTTTGTCAAATTTAGACGATTCGACCAGTAAGTCATTAATTGTTTCATTATAGATTTCAAGAAACTGGCCATCTAACTGGTAAGTCCAGCCTCGATCTTGTAAACTTTCTGAAGTTGAAAAAATTTGCTCCACAGCGCGGCTAATCATTCCATCTTCCGAAGACCTTATCAAAAATTAGCATTTAAATATTCACTGGAGATACAGTTGCTTACATAGTATAAGTCTTTCCTGACCCAGTCTGTCCATAACAAAATATGCATACGTTATATCCATCTAAAGCACTTTGAACAAGCTGAGAGATTTCTCCAAAAACATCTGCATTCGACGCTTCAGAAGAAAAGACCCGATCAAAACCAAAAGAATGAATCTTTGGTGTATTATTTCCTGTTACAGTTCCTAAAACGCTGTCGGTTTCAGGTCCCAAAAGCTCAATCGCGGTGGCTTCAGAATCTTTGTCTGGATAGGTAATTTCAGCTACTTCGTTGATTTCCTCTTTTGAAGGTGGTCTGACCCGACAAAAAACTCGAATGTTTCCTTTCAACTCTTGAACCTGATTGTGAAGAATTCGGCGCAAAGTCTCTTCTTTTGTAAGTTTCTCTTTGGCTTGCTCTGCTGCGATATTAGCATTTGATAGTTGCTGCATGAGTTGATTAATCGTGTCATCCTTATTTGCCGCAAGACTTTGAAGCTCCTCAATTCTGAGCGCTAATGACTGTTTTGTAGCCGCCATTGAAAGAGTGTTTGCTGACTGTTCTGTCAAAGTCTGTTGAAGTCCCTCATTGAGGCTTTGCTGCTGCTTAAGTTGCTGTTTGAGATTGTCACATTGTAGCTTAGACTGTTGCAAATCTTCTTCAACTTTTAATTTTTGTTGCGAGAGTACAGCCTTCTCGTTCTGATACTCAACCTGTAGTGTTTGTATTCTTAGATGAAGGGTATTAATTTCTTCCTGACACTGTTGGCGAACAACGTCTTCCTTATCCTTCAGTTGGGCAAGTAGCTTTTCCTTTTCTTGTTGAAAAGAAAGCTGCATTTCGTTTGTCGTTCGGTTGAACTGCTCAGTCTGATCTTGTAAATGCTTCTTTAACAAGCTATTGGCCTCCTCAAACTCCTGCCGAAATTGGCGATTAAGCTCTTCTTCATGGATCTTTGATGCTCTATGGAGCTCTTCTATTTGATACTTATAGTTCCGTTCCACATCTTCTTTTTCTATGCGAAGGCGTCTCTCTGTATCTTCGTGGTCACTCTTCAGAGTACGAATAGTCTGTTGAAGATTATTTCGCTCCATTTCGAGTTGTCTGTGTTGAAGTTCTAAATTGACCCTTTCGGTTTCAAGAGTTGTAACTAAATAAATTTAGCATTTAGAAGTTAGACGTCAATATAATTGGAAGAGACAAACCTTTTGTTTGTAGTTCGTCGTTGCGACCATTAATCGAAGAGCAAAGAGAGATGTATTTATTTTCCATTTCATCAAGTCGTCCACGAATATCCCATGATGGGTTACTAGTATCCATAGACACTTGCATAATGCGTGAGCTAGTATGTACATCATCTTGAGCGCTACCGGGTCTCGATACAGACTGCTGTGATCTCATTGATGCTGCCGACTTTGATCTCACATGATACCCCCCATTATAGGTTGCAGTACTTGCTGGTGGTGGAGGAACCATTGAAGCTCTTGACGTTGTTCCACTTGCTGTTTTTGTAGAGTATTGTAATCCTTTCTTTATTGAGAAATCCGGTACTCGAGCCGCTGCATTTACATTCGTTGGCCGTCGTCCTGCTATTTTGGATATAGTCTGATAAGGCTGCAATTTAGGAGCAGCTTGATTAAGAGTCTCTGACGACAGCTCCCCAAAAACGTTTGAGTGACCATTCTCACGGGCTTTATGGTTCAATGGAGAATTTGGAGCAACATGGATTTGCCGCTGTGGGATGCGCGAAACAGTGGCCGCCGGTGTACACGGTATCATCGGATGATCAGACATGATGTCAAAGATGACAATTCAGCTTTCTTGTTTGCCAATTCAAATGCTCAATATTTTCGTGAGTTTCATACACCGCTGATTATTTGCAAGAGTCGAGCATGTAGTGGGCGTTGACTTTTAACTTTAATCTGTTTGTTTATTTACTTACTCATCGCCGTTGCGGCGGCAACAGTTCAAAGCCGGGTAAATATAAGCTTAAGGGTTTGGGCTGTGGGCTTGTCGACTTTTGATTTTGGGCAGCAAGGCTGCAGCAGGACGCCGCACGGATTAAAGGCGCCGCCAACTTTATAAATTTATGATTGAGACATTGACAAGTGTTTAGTTGTTCGTGTATCTATAATCGGCTCAACTGACTAGTAAGTGACTGATAATGAGTATTTTTAATGAAAAGAATCTACTAATTGCAATTGTAGAAAATGGCTTTCCCTAAAGGTATCGAGAATATGTGGTTTAAGATAGCGTCTTAGTAATAAATTGACTTTATCTCTAGTTTCTCTTCGTCCTATTGTCATTTCTGGACCTTCTGGTATGGTCGACACAAAAATTGCTCTATATTTCTGTCGATTATTAATGATCATGTTGTAGGAACCGGAAAATCGACTCTCCTCAAGCGATTATTTGTTGACTATCCCGACACCTTCGGATTTTCCATCTCGCGTAAGAAGACTTCATTTGGACTCACATTATACCGAACTAAACAATTACAGACACCACACGTGGTCCCAGACCTGGTGAGGTTGACGGTGTTGCATACCACTTTGTTGACAGACCAACCTTCGACAAGCTCATTGCTGAAAACGCTTTCCTTGAGCATGCTGAGTTCTCTGGAAACTGCTACGGTACTTCTATCAAGTCTGTCCAGGACGTTGCCACGAAGGGAAAGACTTGCATTCTCGACATTGATATGCAGGTAAGATTTGTGTTCAGTTTACTTTGATTACATGTGCTAACAAAAATATAGGGAGTCAAGTCAGTGAAGAACACTGACCTCAACGCCCGCTACCTCTTTTTGGCTCCTCCTAGTTTGGAAATCCTTCGATCAAGATTAGAGGGTCGTGGCACTGAGACCCCCGAGAGCGTTGAGAAGCGCATGGATCAAGCTACTAAGGAGATGGAGTATGCTCAGACTGGTGCGCATGACAAGATCATTGTCAACGACGACTTGGAGAAGGCCTACGAGGACTTGAAGGCTTTCATCTTTGAGGAAGAGTAAACTCAAACTCTACTAAACATTTTAAATAGATGTGGATAGGGGAGCATGCTAATACCAAGTTTGGAAAGTGATTCATAGAGTTTACTAGTGAGTTTGGATGATTCAAAAAGCTAATTTGCAATTGTTAGTTGCTGTAATATAATGATCAAATTTTGACGAGAGAAATATTTTCCATATGTACACTAGCCTCGAATCCAACAAATAAATATAACCCCTCGCGCGAACCGCACCAAGAATCGCTTATCCAAACTTTCATCCTTTAGATACGGCTCATACTCACACTGATTGATGTTCATCAATGAACCATTCTGAAAGGTTGACCAGGCTCCCACTCTTTCAAAGCATCACGAACATTAACCCAATACCGCAAAATTGTCACAGCCTCTTGTGCATTCTCTAATTCGTTATTATCAAAAACTCTTTCGACCACTTTTTCCGCATCTTCTATTCTTGATTTAACAAGATTGTGTATTTCCAACACTTCTTCGTCTGTCTCACACTCTTCGATTTGCTCTAAAAGATCATAAATTTCCATTAATAATTCTGGATCTTGCGGTTTACTCCGTCCTGCATCTTCACTGACTTGAAGTCCATGCATTTCCAGTAAATAGATTGCACGATGCAGGACCGATGATAGCGTAGTGTAAGCTTTATTGATCTCTGAAGATTTTTGCTCTGACGCCTCCTTTTCTTCCGGATTTCGAACAAGATCCGGATGATTTTTCGCTTGCAGTTTCAAGAATTCCTTCCTTAGTTCTCGAATATCGATTGAAAAGGGACCTTTAGGTGGCGGTCCATCCTTCAAGGTATTTGGAAACAAAGAGTAATATGAAGCATTTGCAGCGGCCGCGGTCGTGCTATTACATCGCACTCCAATTGAAAAAGCCCGCGTAGAGACAAAACCCCGAGAGTAACTTCGTACGAAATTCATTGCACCTAGTTGCTGCTAGTTGCTATTTGAGTCAGCTTTCCCGGAGTAATTCGTGGGATATCAACTCTCGCCGAATCTGCGGCTCATTAATTTTTGAAGTTTCAAAGATTTGCTTCATAGTTAATACAAAAGGAACTTCACATAAAAGCCTTTCACTAACCATACAACAAAATTAATTTATTTACGAGTCTACAACTAGAGATGCCGGACAATTCTATATAAGATTTAAATACTATTTTATTACTCCGAACAAGACGATATCTGCGCAATGAGAAATACGAACACAATCTCGAATCCTCTAATATCATAGCACAAACAAATGTGACCTTTAAATACTTTTATTATTTCGTCACTCCATCAAAAAAGCATCAAGTATAAATGGCATCATCACAAACGTTACATCATTTATATAAGGTCGGCAATGTTCAAAGGCATCTCCTCGATCTGAGTGCTGTAGAACTGCTCGATTTCTATTGAACAAAGTTAGTAACAATACAAAGAAGCTTTCCAAAATATTGTAAAATCTTACCTCTCATTGTCTTGACATCCTCGCTGGTGACGAAGTTGATAGCAACACCCTTACGACCGAAACGACCACCACGACCAATTCTGTGAATGTAGTTCTCCTTGTTGACAGGCAAGTCGTAGTTGATAACGAGCGAAACCTGCTGGACATCGATACCTCTGGCGAGCAAATCGGTGGTGATGAGGACCCGGGAAGATCCAGATCGGAACTCCTTCATGATAAGATCACGCTGGGACTGGTCCATGTCTCCGTGCATGGCAGAGACGGTGAAATCACGGGAGATAAGCTTGTCAGTGAGCCACTCGACCTTTCTCTTGGTGTTGCAGAAGATAACTGCCTGTGTAACGGTGACAGTCTCGTACAAATCGGTAAGAGTGTCCAACTTCCACTCCTCTCTCTCGACAGCGATGAAGAACTGTCTAATACCTTCAAGGGTAAGTTCGTCCTTCTTAACCAAAATTCTAACGGGATCACGCATGAACTTGGTGGTGACGTCCAAAACCTCCTTGGGCATGGTAGCGGAGAGAAGGACGACCTGGGTGGAAGGGGGGAGAAGCTGGAAGATGTCGTAGATCTGGTCCTTGAAACCGTGCTAGATAATAAAGAACGAGGTCAGCCCAAATACATTCCACAAATCAACCGTAGAAGTCATACCGAAAGCATCTCATCGGCCTCATCGAGAACGAAGATCTTGACGTTATCGGTGCGGAGAGCGCGACGCTGGATCATGTCGTGGACACGACCAGGGGTACCAACGACGATCTGGGCACCCTCCTGGAGAATGCGAACATCGTCACGGATGACGGTACCACCAATGCAAGCATGGCAGGTGATGTTGGTGTAGTCACCGATTTCGGCAACAACCTTCTGGATCTGCTGAGCAAGCTCACGGGTGGGAGCAAGGATAAGAGCCTGGCACTGCTTGATGCTGGGATCAATCTTCTGCAAAACGGAAATAGAGAAAGTGGCAGTCTTTCCAGTACCAGACTGGGCCTGAGCGAGAACATCACGGCCTAAGTCGCGCGTATACAGTTAGTCCGAGCACTTCGCAAAAGAAAAACTAGACAAACACACCCTTGATGACGGGCATGATAGCACGCTGCTGAATGGAAGAGGGGTGCTCGAAACTGCATGGAAATTAGAACGTGACCAGGTTTAGCATCGTTAAACAATAGAGTCGTACCCATATCCAAAAATTCCTACAATTGTCAGCTATAATTCAGCAAGCTAAGCGCCAAAAACACTTACCTCGAAGCAACTCGGGCTTCAAGTCCATGTCGTCGAAAGATTCAACAACCTCATCGTAGTTGGACTCAATCTGATCTCCAGCAATGTCGTCAAGTCGTTCAGCCATATTGAGCACTAAAATACAGTACTTTCAATAAAAAGGGGTAACAAAAAAAAACTGCTACAAAAAGAGCAGAAAAAGACGGTTATATAGAGGGAAGGGTCTGAGAACCGTAATCGCAGGAAAGCAAAAGAGAAAAAATTTTTTGGCTAGCAGTCTAATCTGACCAAAGCGCGGAACAACAATCTTTAGGGCTTCAAGTGCACAACTGATGTGATGCTTATCTCTAAATTCGTAGTCAGATGTTATGTAAGCCCTTGTTTTAGCAGCCTTGTTCCAATGCTGAGTTCCAAAGGCAATGGAAAAAATGATAGATGCACTTTGTATGGGAGATAGAGATTCTCGTCTTTTTATCCATAGAAAGCGTGGGCAGATAGGTAGACACGTCTTAGCCTGCAACACAAACCTTTTGAAAGGATTTGTAAACTTGTCGCAGGTAATTTGCGCCTTGCTTTATTTGATATGCCAAAATATTAAGCGTTTCTAATTTTCATCTTTTTGTTCTGCAATGACTGTACATATTGTGAAACAAACTCCAACGTAGCAGAGTTATTTATATGTGCTGTTTATTGTAAAGACAGTAAATACAAAACCGTACCGTGACTATTGCCATCTAATTAGAGCCCAACTCTGTGATAATTCCCCGACTAAACACTTTGCAAACAGAAGAACCTCGTATCAGCGCAAAGGCAGTACATGCAAATGTAACCATTTCTTGTTAAATCATGAACCAGTTAAATTCATATTTGGTTAATGACTCGTTCTTATATGTCGGTTAATGAGACTAATCCGCGAACTGGCAGACTTGCCGCCTTAGGATCTTGCTTCAAAATTTCTGCACGAATCTCCTCTAATCTTGCTCTCTGTAATGATAAATAATCGTATAAGTACACTAAATATAATAAAATTGAAACACATTCATTATACGCACCTCTTTTTTGTGACGAAGGCACTCATCGTAGTTCTCTTTGGCGATTCTGCACTCTGCCATGTCGACAAGTCCTTTTCTCTCATCCTTGACGCACTGAGCAAGATCAGTCCAGACTATCATCCTCTAATCAGTATACAGTCATTAAATTGATATGCAGTATCTGGGTAATTCATACCGTCGAAGCATCGGCCCACATTGCCTCTAATTCCGACTCCAGAAGACATTTTTCAATTGTTTTGCGAAATTTTCAGACAATTAAATATAGAGAACCGCAGAAACCGAGCAAATGCTTTAGCAAGTCCTTTATGGCTCCAGGCGTTGAACACTGATTGTAGATGGTCAGGCAAATGTCAGAACCTTGATTGGCTCGGAAGTTGCAAGCTTGTCCGCAGCTCTCAAAATGTCAGCAGTACGAGGGTTTCGTACTTAGAGTTCCTAGCTGGAGCGTCACGCAGAATTTTGATTTTGAGACTTTGAATAGGCGCCACAGAGATATAGCAGTGAAGATTTGCTGTTCAAAACACGCTGTTGATTTACTCTGTGTGCTTTGGTTCTTGATAATTGTATCTGTAGGAATTGTCAGGGCTGATTTGAGCTAAAAAAAACACTACTGGAAATGGGTATTACAGGTACGTTTTTCTTTGTTCTTATCCTCCTGTATACTATGATGAGTTCAGATCTAATCAATGCTTGATTGCAATAACAGGCACAAACAATGTTCCACTAGGTGCTCGAAGGAGGGGAATGCCTGATGCATTTGTACCGCCACCTCCAATGGACGACCTGCCACCACCACCTTCTGACGACTTTCTTCCTCCGCCTCCTTCGGTTCCTCCGCCTCCGGCTCCTGATGGACCTGACGATTCTGCACCACCTCCTCCACCTCCTGATTCACAACACGGACGCGGCAGAAGTTTAGCTACAGACCAGAGCGGTGATTGCAAGCGAAAGCGCAAAAACAGATGGGGTGCAGCTGATGATAATCATGCAGCAAAACTGATCAATCTCCCCACATCAATTGCAGGAAGCATGACTCCTGAACAGACAGAGGTACATCTATCTCGGACTTACAATTTTTCGGAGCTAACTATTGTCTCAGGCCTATGTGCTGAATTTACGCATTGAAGAGATTTCTCAGAAGCTCAGATTAAACGATGTTGTGCCAAAAAATCGCGAGCGGTAAGTTTATTTCAGATCTTTCCAGAGAACTCGCTTCTAAGTCGAAATAGATCACCTTCTCCTCCTCCACAGTATGACGCGAATGGAAAACGTGTAAACACAAGAGAAGTCAGATATCGCAAGAATCTAGAAGATGAGCGACACAAGCTAGTTGAAAAAGCCATAAAAACAATCCCCGATTACAAGCCACCACCGGATTATCGAAGACCATTAAAGACTCAAGAGAAGGTTTTTGTTCCTGTGCATGAGTACCCGGAGATCAACTTTAGTATGTTATAGTCCTCATTTTTGTCTAGTTGAAATCGCTAACTCCCGAGCAGTTGGTCAATTGATCGGACCTCGTGGAAATACTTTAAAGAAAATGGAAACAGAATCTGGCGCTAAGATTGCAATTCGAGGCAAAGGATCCGTCAAGGAAGGAAAAGGTCGATCAGATGCTGCCTACCAGTCCAACCTCGAAGAAGATTTACATTGTCTTATTATTGCTGATACCGAAGAGAAAGTCCAACTAGCAATTAAGCTGGTGAATAAAGTCATTCAAACTGTATGTCTGTTCGTGATATATGTGTTTACTGTTTACTAATCCTCTGATATAGGCTGCCAGTATTCCAGAAGGTGAAAACGAGCTGAAGAGAAATCAGCTCAGAGAGTTGGCATCACTCAACGGTACGCTTCGCGATGATGAAAACCAGGCTTGCCAGAATTGTAAGTATTACTTTATCTTCAAACTCTTTCGATCGCTAATTTTTTAAGGTGGCGAGTTGGGTCATCGCAAATACGAGTGCCCCAACCAACGGAACTACACAGCCAACATTATCTGTAGAATTTGCGGCAACGCCGGTCATTTTGCTAGAGATTGTCGTGAGCGACCTTCCCACAACGATTACGCTCGACCGTCTAATGACTATCACAACCGGAGAAATGACACAGATCAAGAATATGCTAATCTTATGCTTGAGTTGACCGGAAACAACTCTGGCGACTCGCACGGCCCGCGAGGTGCAATTGAAAGTGGTGCTCCTCATCACTACAATCAACGTTCAGATTATGCACCTCCACCACCACAACAGCAACAACCTCCTCCACCGCGCTCCAATGCGCCACCACCTTGGGCTCGGAGATAAGTGGATTAGATTTTGGCATGAAATTTATCTGTAATTTTGTTTCACGCGTTTGTACTATTAGTTTGGGTATTGCTAAAAGAAAGCTAGTTTTTTTTAAGAAAATATAGTTGCTGTAGACTACATGATATGTTAATCGTAATTGAAAGCATGCGGAATTTTGAAAGTACTGTGATAAATGCAGACCAATATATTAGACAGAATTTCATAAACATTATTATACCCTGACGTTCACGCAAAGTGAATTCCGACCATATGAAACGCGTACAGTAACCTAAAAAAATCAGTCAGAAAGATCCAAGAACGACTAATTAACAAATAGACTTACTTCAAGAAATCCGCCTCGTCGCATTTTCCCGATCGTTTGTCCCCCATCTCTGTTTCCTTGAGAACATTGTCCACCAATGCTCCAACACTGAAATCATCGGTCATCATCATGTCATTTTGGGAACAGTATGCGCGATAATTCTTTTCTAAAATGTCCAAAACAGCCTGTGACTTGAAGCCTGCTGAGATAGTCTTTTTAAAATGTCAATATTGTCTCTTGAATAAGAAAGTAGGCAGAACATACTCTGTTTTTCCGCACAAAACAAATTCGTAGCAGACCGTCCCATTCATTGAAATCTATTGGCGGCCGTGGGTTCTTGACTTCTATCCGTACAACAGACGATTCGACTTGTGGTGGGGGTCTGAAGTTATTTTTACCTACCTAAATCAAATTAATACAGATACTCTTTACTTGTGATGCAGTTGCAGTAGCATACTTTCATGACATGTGTGACTGTTGCCCACATCTGCACGTTTACACTTAACCGACAGTAAAGCTCGTCTCCTGGTTTTGCTAATAATCGTAGAGCAAATTCTCGTTGGAACATAAGAACAGAAACCCTAGGAGGTCGGGGAAGATTTAGTAATTTGAATACTAAGGGAGAAGAAATCTTTTATCACTATTAGTAGCTGAACTATGCTGAAGTGGACTGTACTCACCTGATAGGGTGTATTACTGATACAAATATCGAAATATGGTAAATCAGCTTTAATAACGTCTCCAAGCATGACCTCTAACTTCTTCTGTTCTGGCTTTCCTTGTACTCGTTTTGTCACTTCAGCAGCCATTCTAGGATCCATTTCCGCAGCAATGACCTTTCTGGCTTTCTCTAAAATGCGAACTGTAAGATTTCCCGTACCAGGACCGACTTCCAATACGACATCTGATGGTTTTATATCTGCTTTATCGACGATTCCTTGTGCAATAAGTGGGTTTTTGAGCATATGTTGACCTAAGCCCGTGTTCATTTTAAATATATTTAGTCGCTCTGGCCGGTCGTGATCTTTGGCACTACTGCTCTTCCGCTTCATTGATGGTGCCTTTCCCATGTTGAGTATATGATTGTGGAGATCTGGAGTTTTTGAACAAAGAGCTTTTGATGCTCACTTATTTTTTTGACAAGTTTCTAGCACCAAGTGTATATTTTGATCCAACGTCAAAAGTGAAAATCAAATAATGATACGTTTGTTCTATAAAATTTTTAGAAGATATCTGATCTAATTTTTGACGATGCTCAAAAAATAAAATTTCGAGGTTGGGAGTTTACAAAAAATCTCAAGTTGGGAACACGGTGACTTTTGCCCCAGGATATAATTCTAGTAACTTTGCCATAAAACGCATCTACACTAATCTACACGTTGTATTAATACATCGTCGGTACGACTCAAAGATTCAAGAAGGGGCAAAATTAGCAATCATTAAGTGTCGATAAAATGTTTGCTGCTCCTCGCAGGGACTTTCTTAACGAGCGTGCGCCAGAGAACTACGTCGCAGGTCTTGGTCGTGGTGCTACAGGATTCACTACTCGTTCCGATATCGGTCCTGCTCGCGAAGGACCTAGCGAAGATGCTATCAAAGAGGCTTTGGCGAAGAGAGCTGAGCAACTGGCCAATGGCGACTTAGCTGATGAGGACGACGAAGAGCGATTCAGAAATAATGAGAACGATGAAGGTCTCTTTGCTAGTGGCGCCTATGATGAAGATGACGAAGAAGCAGACAAAATTTATAATGAGGTAGACGAGCGGATGGATTCAAGAAGAAAAGCCAGAAGGTATGTGTTTCACAAATTTTCAAATGAAAATTTTCAAATGATTGGAAACTCACTATAATAGGGAAGCGAGAGAAAAACGAGAACAAGAGGAGTATGATTCCAAAAATCCAAAAGTCTCCAAACAGTTTGCAGATCTAACCCGTGCATTATCAACAGTTTCAGATGAAGAATGGGCAAATATTCCCGAGGTTGGTGATCTTACAGGAAAAAATCGACGCGGTCGCAAGATCATACAATCTGAAAGACGTTTTTACGCTGTTCCTGATTCAGTTCTCGCCAGTGGTCGCGCGCAGGCTTCTTATGATAACGCTGTAAACCCTGAAGATGGGACCATGTCTACGGTACCAGATGGCACAATCACCGATTTTCGACAGATTTCTGAGGCGAAAGACAAAATGTTAGGAATGCGTCTGGACCAGGCCGGAACTGATTCAGTAATTGGATCAACAAATATTGACCCCAAGGGATATCTTACCTCTCTCTCTAGTCGCAATTCAGCAAACAGCGGCGACGTGGGTGGTTTGGCCAAGCATCGCGAAATATTGTTATCTGTCATAAAAGCTGATCCAAAGCACGCAAACGGCTATATTGCTATGGCACGACTTGAGGAGCAAAATAATAAAATGTCGAGCGCACGCAAATACATCCAGTTAGGTTGTGATAACTGCCCAAAAAGTGAAGACGTATGGCTCGAAAATATGCGCTTGAATTCATCTTCACATGCAAAAATTATTGCATCCAAGGCAGTTCAGCATATTCCGAAAAGCGTTAATATTTGGATGGAAGCAATGAAATTAGAAACTGAAGTTGCAGCGAAGAAGCGAGTGATAAGAAAGGCTCTTGAAAACATTCCTCAGAGTGTGACTTTATGGAAGGAAGCAGTTAATTTAGAAGAAGATCCGAAGGATGCACGTATATTACTATCTCGTGCAACAAGTCTTATACCTCTATCTGTTGAATTATGGGTCGCTCTTGCTAAGTTGGAGACTGCAGATAATGCACGAAAGGTGCTTAACAAAGCCAGACAGGCTGTAAAGACGTCATATGAAATTTGGGTCGAAGCCGCTAAATTGGAAGAAAAGGAAGGAAACCTGAACAAGGTTGACATGGTTATCGGTCGCGGTATTTCTGAACTTGAGCGCCGTGGTGGAATGCTGAGCCGCGAGGATTGGTTGGAAGTTGCAGAGAAATGTGAACTGGAAGGCAGTGTTGCTACGAGTCAGGCTATCATTCATACAACTTTAGGCTTAGGACTGGAAGGCGAAGATCGGGAATCTATATGGTTAGAAGATGCTGCAAAAAGTTTACAGAAAGGCTGTTTTCAGACCGCTCGCGCTATTTATGCTTATGCTCTACAACAATTCCCTACGTCAATTGAATTTTGGACTGAAGCAATTAAATTGGAGAAAGCACATGGTTCTTCCTCTAATCTTTTCGACGTCTTGGAAAAAGCGGTTGTTGCATGTCCGAACTCGAAAGAACTTTGGTTACGATACTCTAAAGAACGATTACTGGCGTCAGATGTTACTGGCGCTCGATCAGTTCTCGAACGAGCTTTCGAACATAATCCCAATGACGAAGATATTTGGCTTGCTGCAGTTGATATTGAGGTTGAGAATGGTGAGCATGAGAAGGCTCGAATTTTGCTAGCGCAAGCCCGGTCGGGTGCATCTACTGAAAGAGTGTGGATGAAATCGGTTGTTCTTGAGCGACAGCTGCATGACAACGAAACTGCCTTAAAGCTTGTCAACGAGGCTCTTCAACAATTTAACAAATCTCCTAAGCTTTGGATGATGAAAGGTCAAATCTACGAAGCGGAGAAGAACTTTGCACAAGCTCGTGAGGCCTACATCTCAGGAACTAAGACGTGCCCGAAGTCAGTGCCTCTATGGATTTTACTGGCAAGGCTAGAGGAGAAAACTATTGTACGATGTCGATCTGTTTTAGAACGAGCGGCATTAGCCAATCCCAAAAGTGCAGAGCTGTGGCTTGAGAGAATTCGCGTTGAAATACGAGCTAAAAACATTAGTCAAGCTAAAACTTTGGTTGCTATGGCTTTACAAGAGTGTCCTACATCCGGCGCCATTTGGGCAGAAAGTATTGCAATGGAGCCGCGAACACAACGAAAACCTCGTCTTATTGACGCTTTGAAGAAGTGTGACAATGACGCAACTGTTATAGCGTCCATTGCCAAACTTTTCTGGGCTGAACGGAAATACGATAAAGCCAAATCATGGCTGGAAAAGGCTATTAAATCAAATAGCGACAATGGTGACAACTGGGCCTACATGTATAAGTTATTGCAAGAGCACGGAACAAAGGAAGAATTAGAGGTTACAGTACAACAGTTTCTTGCCGCTAATCCTAGACACGGAGATGTTTGGCCTAGGATAGCCAAGGATGTGAATAATTTCAATAAGTCGAGCCGAGAACTGTTAGAAATGGCAGCATCTACTGTAGTTGTTTAGAAATTTTATGTGGTGTATGATAAATGGATGTTGAAATATATCATTTATATAAACAGAATCTTAATTTACATTCCACTCTCACTTTCCGTTTCTTCGTCAAAGCCCCAATCATCAGTCTCTAACTCATCTGCCCGCTTTTGAACATCTGCGAGCCCACTCACTTCATCAACATATCCTCGTACATCAAGGGCCTTCTTCACAAATTCCCAGCCCTCTTTCCGCCATAAATCTACTATTGGTGCCGAACAAGCTGAGCAGTGTTCGTAGTTCACACCTTCTATATTCATTTGTTGAAAGCGACTCAGGAATCCTCGTATTTGATGAGGAATCTCTCCTAACGGATGATCATCTGTTATAATATCATCTGACGCTTTGGTTCCACCAGTTGGAGCCGCAGGCCCCAAAGGGTGCTGTAAAACAGACACAAAAAGTTCAGCAGTAAGACCAGCTGCAACAAGAGCAATTCCGGGCCTTGTGACTGTACACATTTGATCGAGAGTACGGTCTGTTAAACTGTCGGAAGGAGCAAAGATGTCGTTGCAGAAATAGCATCCTAACCGGGTTGCCGACTTGTCTTCGTTAGGAACACCATGTCGCATGACCACGTAACTGTCAAATCCAAGAGCAGCGTTAATTACTATCTTACCCAGTGCAGCAGCAATGACAGAAGGTAACCATCGCGCTTCACGACTATCCATTAACAAGAAGACTGCATCATGTTCCGATATTAAATCAACTAATTTCTCGTACTCTTCCTTTTGACGTTTTTCGTTAGTCACAGGATGACCAGCCATTGGCACTGAGAGATTGTAGCCTGCACTATCAACTCCTGGATATATTTTGTGCAGAGACTCTGCTGCAGTTTGCGCTTTTGGTGCACCACCGTTCAAGCAATCGTCAAATGTATAAAGAGCTTGTCGGACTGGATTTGAAAATGAAACTGTTGAATTGTCTATAAATGAAATCTTTCGAACTCCCCATCCCTATCATCGTTGTTAGTCTAGTATCAAATTTTATGGGTTAAAATAACGAACCATCAAGCATCTTGCTGTGTACGTTCCAAGTGTACCAGCGCCAAGAATCAAACATTTACTGTGTTTTATTTTCTCAATATCAAGACTTGGAGCTACTCTCCAACGCATGAGTTCCAAATTCAAGTCCACAGCTTGATCAGCCAACCTAATCAAGATCAGCAATTATTCATTAGAATCTTTTAAGCAAGCTTACCGGCTGGGATCCAGTAGTGATGATAAATCAGCAGTTTTCGGTACAAGCTTATTCTGTAAATTCCTTTCCCAGCCACTAACACGAGGTTTCTCTGGTAGTTCAGAAGAGTTCGCTGTATGGAAAGTCATCCACACACTTCTCGGTACAGTTCTTGAAGTTGAATAATCTCTGAAGCATAGTATTTTCAGTTTCGTACATTTCTTGCAAGCAAGATATGCTAGGAAATTGCGTAATGGCCATCCTGGTGTTTGTGGATATCCTGAAGGATCATAGAAACCAACTGTAACCTCATCATTTGTATTGCCAAAATAATTATCCCATTCACTCAATTTACCAACATTCCACGACCCGGCCTTCTGTTTTACCAGAAAAAAACCTGACTGTGGTTGATCAACTTCTTCGCGCCACTTTTGAATGGTACCAATTAAATTAGCGTCCACGGATTCGGAAGCGCCTTGAGGTGATATAAGCCAATCGCTGTGTATAGCAGGAAATGCGAACCAGTAGTAGAATTTATACTTTTTCAGATTAGAGAAGGAAAGAAGATAAAATGATGCTAGTAATGATGGATTGCTGGTTATACTGTCATTCAAAATTGATTTCCAAAGCTATAACAAGTTAGAGTTAGATTAAATTTTGAAGACTGTTAGACTTACTTTTTCGCCCTGTTCCTGAATTAAAGCCGGCTTGTCAATTGATTTGAATTCTTCAGTTGTGTTCATATTGAGCAAAATACCAGGAGCTATACACTCATTCAAAATTTTTGATCTACTTCAATCAGTAAATCATTCTCTGCACTAAAGATTCGCTTACTTTGAATTGAATCCGTTTCCATCAAGTGTGATGATTCCACTATTATTAGGTGACGATGAAACGGCAATACCATAAGATGCATGTATACCTCTCTCTGAGCTATCAAGTTTATAGTCTTTTAATTTCTTATCTGAAAGCACCTGGAAGAATGACGGGTCAACGAATGATCTAAAAGGAACGAATTGTGGTGTAGAGTCTGATTGCGTAGTTGATTGCATCGTGTTTTGGTATCAATTAGAATATAATATTATATTTGCAAAGCTGAAATTTAAGGTATTCAAAAAATAGACAGACTGAGTAGTTGCGTGTATTCAGCAGGTACTTATCGGTAGCTGTCACTTCCCGCTATCGCCAATGTCTTGTGGTGTGCGGTGAACAGGCGACGGTAGATGACATCAGCGTTGTCAAGATATTTCGAATTAGGGTTATTGCACCTCTAAAGACATAACTTTAAATGACGCTTTGCCAAATTTAATATCGTTTAGTAAGGCCAATTTGAAATCTCAAAACTATTTGATGGTTCCTTACTGTTATACATATTGAACAAAAAGGCTAATATACAAATATGCCTACTCCTTAACTCCTTGACTAAACCGTTCTAGAAAATCATTGAAATCCCGTAACCGATGTAATATACCATAATCTGCCTTCACCAGAGGCGCAATCCTACATAACTCTGCCATCGTACCTACTCTCTTCTGCTTGTCACCAGTCTCTTCTTTCAAATCAGGTTTGTATTGTGCAGCTCGTGCTTTCAACCCAGCTAATGCGTCAATAACGTCTTTTGTCGTACTTTCTTTCGCGAAGGATTTCTTTTTTGCAATGTAACTTTCCCGTAAAGTACTGATTTCGCTTTGAATCTTCTGCCTGTCTTTTCGTAATTCCAAAAGTTTATCACGCAAGTCACGTAATTTTCGTTCACTCTTTTTCGTACTGCGATAGATAATTCCATGAGCATCAACAGTATCGCACATTGTTAAAAATCTAGCATCAACTTCCTCGGCAAACGATTCGACCACACGTCGATTAAAAGGTGTAGTTTGCGTCAGCGCAGCTGAAGCTAAGTTCTCTTTCAACACCCGAGCAACGACATCAACTCCAGAGAGATGAGGTGCTCCCCGAATACCTTGAGATCGTGGTAACTTAAACGCAGAAACTTTGATATCGACGCCGCTAAAGTTGCTTGTTGGGTCACGTTTTCGTTTAAGAGGACGTGAAGTGGTCGACTCAGCTGGTTGTGAATTTGGCCTGTGTTCTTCATTGTTTTCTTCCTGGAGTCTCTGTTGTGCTTTCCTTTGTATTGGTCGGGTGCTTTTTGATTTGACTGACTGGGTTTTAGCTTTTCGAAGAGATGATTGTGGAGTAGGTACTCTTTCATTGTTTTGCTTTTCTACTTCTTCTTCTTCATTATTCTCTTCTGGTTCCTGTTCTTGTTCCTCCTCCTTGTCTTCTTCCTCTTGATCTTGATCTTGATCTAGATCTTGTTTCTGTTCTTGTTCTTGTTCTTGTTCTTGTTCCTGGTCTTGTTCCTGGTCTTGTTCCTGGTCAAGCTCATCTTCGCTTTCAGATTGTGCTTGTACTAGTAACTGTCCTTGCCCCTTTTCATAAGGAATCTCATCAACTTGTGTGGATTGAGTAGTCTGTGTAGTCTGACTCTGAACCACCTCTTTCTCATTCACCACTCGCGGAGTCCGTTTAATCGACCCCGGCGTTCGCGTCTGTTTACTTCTCTTCAAGGGCGTCACTGCCTTCTCACCATTCTCCAACGTCTGTCTCCTCCGTATACTACTTTTCCCATTAACGGAATACTCCTGTCGCACGCGAGGACTCGCCCTACTACTCTTTGGAGTCCGACTCTCACTCTGTCGCGACTTTGACACAGATACAGCTTTTGGCGTCTTTGCCCGCGTCGCAGATAGTTGTTTAGCAGCTTTCAAGTCATGTAGTGTCCGACTTCCGTCTTTATGTGCTGACTTCGGTGTAACATTGCGCGTCACTGATATTGCAAATGCTGATTCAGTTACTTTGCGGACACTGTGAGGCTGTTAGTGGGCGGGTTGTGTGTGGATGAAGACGCGTGGGTGTACTTGCCCTGATCCGCGAATGCGAGCTGCTATTCGCTCGTTTCTGTTGCTCATTGTCAACACTAATGGATATCATATACAAATCACAGCAAATGATACAGTTAGATCATTAAGGTATTTTAAATAGAAATGTTATCGAAATGTTTGTTTACGCACGCGTTGGGAGAACCTCTAAACTTTAATTTATTCCATCGCGAATTATATCGTCTTCAATCTCGTCTACCTACAGCAAGTTCAATTACGTTTAAAACAACAACAGACATGTTTGGAAGTATACGAAATTTCTGGTCACGGAAAAGCACGGCAACAACTGAGTCACCAAAAGAGCCAGCTCAAGTCACATACACCGACATCATCAAAGATCCCGAAACATTAGCATTTTACGAAACTGTGACACCATCAGCTTTTAAAGCGCACTTACTACAAACGATGCAACAATACGGGTTTTCAGAAACCGATGCCGAGGAGATTTATGCGCTGCAGCGATTTAAGGAACGGCCCATGCTTAAGGCGAAGAGGGAAAGTGCGACGAGGGAAGCTGCGGAGAAGAACTGCAAGATATTTAAAATTGATGGCAGTGAGACTGGGAACGAGAAATTTGATGATTGTTTCCAAGTTCAATACGTAAGTGTTTTCTACTAATATGAAAGGACAATGGCTAATTGGGTAGAAAATGATGATGGACTTGGGTCACCGGATACGATATCATTGCGGAGATGTCGATCTTAAAGTTCAGGAACTGTGTAAGGACAAATACATGGAAACACATTAAGAAACCAACCAATTCATAATTGTAAATAGTATAATACATAAAATCATATCTTTGAAGAAACCTCCTTCTCCTGCTCTATTGAGCATCCTAGTCCCATGAATGCGTCAAACAGCACTTGTTCATAGACAACATCAACTCTAAATCCTGCGGCCTGCGCTTGTTTGTTTTTTTCAATGTTGTCAAGAAATGGGTCAAAGTAGTGTGGCTTGACGGTATACATATCGTTAACGTATACTTGCCGCGAGACGGCATCAAAAGTCTGCTGCTCCGCGTAATCAGAAGCAGATGGTTTTGCACGACGATTCATTAGTGATATAGCTGCGCTCTCAAAATTAACAGCCAGGGTAGCCTCTTTAGCACCACGACGAGCTGAAGATTTTTTAAGATCAAGACCACGCTGGGCAACGGCAGTAGCACGTTTGACAATATTATCAGCGTCTCCTTCTTTTGCGTTCGCAAGCTCCTGAATAATCTTCCGATCTGTAGCTTTCTTTAGCTCCTGCTCCGCGATAGAGTCTTCTAAGGCAGAGAGTCGTTGATTTCGTCTATGCTCTTCTTCTAGTTGCCGTACCAAAGCAGCTTTTTCTTCTTCTTGGGACTGTAGTTTGATATTTGCAGAGATTGCGTTCAAGTTCGCCGTTTTGTACTCGTCTAACTTGCGCTCAGTTTCCTCCACATGAACGTTATTAACAAGATTAAACACAGCCAGTTCAACTTGTTCCAAATAGTTGTTATATTCATCAAGAGAATCAAATTCATCCTGTCTGCGATTAAAAATCTGAGCCACCCGCCTCCGGATATCAACTTCGCGTTCAACGATAAGATCAGCAAAAGTCTGTCTTTTAAACTTATTCTTTCGAAGCGTCATGTTGCAGCCTTGTATAGGGCATTTCGCGGGACCTTGTGAAAAGATACGGTCAACACAGGACTCGCACATTCGGTGGTAGCATTCTGTGTTTATCAAAAAGCGCATGGATGGGTTCATGTAGGTATCGAGTCTGCACACAGGGCATATCTCTGATTTTGTTAGCTCTGCTCACTACTGACTGCTGTAATAAAAACCACACCATCCTGAGGCCTCTGCGCATCCGCCAGCGACGCCATTTTCACTGTCCCAGGTTTTAGATCAAATATAAAAGCCACTCGAATATCAGGTCGCGAGCCCGGATTTAAAATGAGCCGCAGCTCCACGTGACAAGGTTCGGACGTACGCAGGTTGCAGCTCGACAACGGTCACAGATAAATGCAGGCGACGGCACTATTCTGAGCATTTTTGTTTGGTTTCGCTTTTCAGTTTGCACAGAGAAGAATATACTACATCAGAAAAGGACCATGAGAACGAGATTGCTGGACGCACTGTTGTCGATGCTGGGTGGCTACTCCACAGGCGGCATCTACAACACTCTGCGCGGATACACTGACTCGAGCTATCTGGACCCGGAGCTAGACATTGCTCTGGTCACAGGCGGTGCAAGCGGCCTTGGAGCGCATATTGTTAGACGACTACACGATAAGAAGATTCCTGTTGTCGTTTTGGACATTATTGTGCCGGATACGTGTATCGACGGGGTGTACTACATCAAGTGCGATATCTCGTCGCGGGAACAGGTGCTTGATGCTGCACAGGTCATCAGTTCTCAAGTATTACTGTCTACTGTTATTTGATCTATTAAAGACTGACAAAAGAACCATAGATCGGAGCTGTCACGATCGTCATCAACAACGCCGCAATCACGCAGGGAAAGACCATCCTCGATCTCTCATACGAGGACATCGAGAAGTGCGACTAAACCCTTTAGACTTACCTTTGCTAACAAGTCTTATGAATAGGTGTTTACAAGTGAACCTTGTCTCGCAGTTTTACACTATAAAGGCCTTTCTCCCCGGCATGCTCAAGCTGCGTCGTGGATATTACGTCATTGTGGCATCTGCGATGGCCTACATTGGCCCTGTTAAACTTAGTATGACTGGCTAATGCCACTATCTGTTGTTATTGAAGCACATCTGACTTTTTTTCTCTTGTTAATAGGCGCATATGCAGCATCGAAAAGCGGCTTACTCGGTCTTTACGAGTCACTTACGTACGAACTCGGACCCAACCCAGAAGCAGAGTCCGGCATTCGAACACTGCTGGTAACGCAAGGCCACATGTCGACATCTCTCTATGAGCACGTGCAGAACGCACACACGTTTACTTCGTCAATTCTAGACAGCCGTGAAGTAGCAGATCGGATCATGCTCGCGCTTGATCGAGGCGAGCAAGGACGCGTGACTATGTCTACTTACGCCCGTTTAATGCCACTTATGCGTATTTTACCACGGTCAATAACTAATGTGATTCGCTACTGGAGTGATATTGATCGAGGCATGAATACGTATTTAGGCGCACTTTTCCAAAATACTGAAACTAGCGGCAGCAGTAGTCAAAGTGCACCTGCTGAACAGCAACAAGTACAACAAGCTCAAAATTGAAAATGTAACTCTTCTCGCTATGAAATGACTGTGTGAACTCTACGTGACGATATTCTGTGAAAGCTGTATTGCGTTTTGTTTGCGTCTTTTGTGCTTACGTCTGCTGTATTTGCTGATACTAAAAGTTATCCATCGATGATATGTATTTCTCCTTTTTCGCTACTCTTATTATTATTATAATATTTGACAGTGTTCATTATCAATTATACAAACAATAACTTGCATCTATTCGTTATACACCATTCCGCCAATCCTCTTCATTCGTAAAGTCTTTCCTCTACGAAACGAACCGACACAAAGCCTCACCTCCTCGACCAATCGCCAACGCCTCTCTGCACTCCAAAATGCCCTTATCAGTCCTCAAAAACAACACTTCTCCAGGACCCAGCGGCTCCACTGCTTTCTTCTTAACCCTCATTCCACGCGTAAGCATGATCAACTCGTCCTTCGTCAACGAAATCTTTCTACTCTGTTTCGACAGTAACCCAGCATGTTTAATCAACGGACGTCCGTCTTTGTACTTTAGATTTATCCACAGTCGGCGGTCCGCAACGTTCATTTCTAATGGATCAACGGGAACGATATGTGGACCGAGGTTGTCGCCTAGCTGGACTGACGAAATGAGTCCGTGTCGGTAGAGACCCAACGCGACGGCTAAGTGTGCTTTCGTGTACATTATCGACGTCATTGGTGTGCGCACCATCGAGCAGTTCTTTAAATGAGAACAGACATTTGATAAAAGCCGGAGCGACATTGTGTAGTTGCCGTTGATGTTGTTGCCGTTGCAATTCGATACCAGCAGAACGTGAATATTTCGAAAATTGTATTTCGGAGCGTAAAGTTTAAATTGGGCAAGGGTTTGCAACTACGGTAATAGGGTTTTGTACTGTAAGATTTGGAACATAAAGAAATACATATTATTATATTACTAATAACCCTCGTTCGTTCTCTTGTTCCCATTCACTAACCATACATAACTCCAGACCTATCCTTAAATTATACGCCTCCGAAAAAAAAAACATAAAAGGTACTAAAAAAAAATACACAACCTTATTTGATACTTAATTGGAGAAATCGCTAATTATTAGAATCAGAAACCTCACACTCTCTAATAGGCGATCTCCCCCAATTCGTCTCCGAACTCTCATAAACAACAACAAACACCTCCGCATTCTTCGCAGCCAGGACAGCCAGATTCTTTTTCCACATAACTCTGCCACCCGTGCCTCTTGTTTCCTTACGCGCGTTATACTTTGCAAGCGGGAGTCCCTCGCCGCCGAATTTCATATTGCGCCAAAGTACGACGACTTTTTCGATGCCGACTTCAGGCGGTACAACGCGTAAAATTAACTCTTCAAAGTCAATCGTCTCGAATGCTCGGACAGTGACAGGATGTAATGTACGCTGCACGACGCAAAATATCCAGAGCGTATTCTCATGGCACGGTCGGATGGTCACGATATTTGGACTTAGTCGGGGATGGGTCAAATGACGTTTCTCGGGAAGTAGTGGTGCGAGTAAAGTAATACAGGCCTGATAAGTAAGACTGAATGGTTCGGTAGCGGCTTTCAAAGCAGCTTCCTCCGCAGTCATTGCGGACATTTTACCGGGTTTGTATGTCTTATGATCAGGAAGAGATCCAGTGTCTTCAGGCATGACAATGACCTGCTGCTGATAACGCAACGCAGGCGGGGTTCGCGGCGAAAGTCCAGAGGCGATTGGTTTTTGCAGAACATTGCCGGTATTAGTGCTATTAGAAAGCGGCGTAGACGGCGCTTGTTTAACAGCAGAAGAGTAAGAACGGGGTTTCCCAGTTTGACCGTTTTCCTTATCAGATAGCGTCGCAGCGGTCTTTCCGTTCTCAGTCTTGGTATCATCAGAGACAGTAGGTTTGTCGACAGTTTCGGTCTGCTGAGTAGACTCGGTAGCGTCAGTATTATTGTGATTGTCAGGAAGCAGAAAAACAGAGATATGCATGTTGTCTTCAACAAGCGACTCCCAGTACTCGGGGTAAATCACAGCGCCGCCAGAAACGGGACCTACGGGATTTCCGTCGGGACCGAGAGCGGTAGTGTCGTATCGAATCTGGATTCGATGAAGAAGATCGGGAGAGTAAAGTCGCGAGAGCAGCATCACGAGGCCCTATTCAGATCGTTAGCCGACTGTAGTTTATACACGAATGGATTCTGTATGTAGACAAAAAGTACTTCGTTAGTTTGCACACGCGACAGAGGAAGCACGAATTGCTCCTCGTCGGTTCTTATATAAACCTTCTTTCGCGGCGGCGAGCTCGCGACGAGCGGCGGCTGCTGAGTCTGGCCGTCGACTACAGGCTCTGAAAGAGGGAGATCGTGAGCGTTGACGGGCGAGTCAGAAAGTGCGTCGTTACCGGGCGTGCGTGGATATGGAAAAGTGATAGGAAACGGGGGCGTAATGGACGGAAGTGGAAAGATGGGTTGTTGCTGTTGTTGTGATTGTTGTGGAAGAGGAGGAGGAGGAGGTTGATGATCATGCCGCGGGACAGGCTGAGGTCGCGAGAGCGGTCTTGCACCAAACGGGTTCAGCGGATGCGACGCGGGATGGAAGAACGACATTATTCGCTGCGGTTGCGGATAGTTTTTATGGAAGTGAACGAAGAGAAAGAAGAGGAGCTGATGTCGCGAGATAGGATCCAAAATAGCATTGTTTACATGTTACCCGTTTAGGATGTCTACTTTTACTCGTATTTTGCTGATATTCGAGTATCTTTGTTACTCTAGTGTTGTATTTAAATGTACAGTTCTTTTCTAAAATTGTTTGACTGTTTGAGATATCCGTCCTGTATACTCTATTGCAACTAGAAGTGGGCATGATGCAAAGTCACGTTACGAGCTATAAATCATCGTCTGATGCTCCCAACAATTCATACCAAAAGCGTCTGATTCTCAGACCACTGCGACATTATTTTCAGTAAATGAATGTTGAATTTATGACCGAATGTTGGATGAAGAATGAACCCCAAAGATAATAGACAGTCTAAGTTGCCTGATTTCAGTTCAGTTGGTAAATAACGGATGACGAGTGCCAGACGATTCACAGTGCCAAACTATCTACTACTTTAGACATCTCACTTGCCATCAACAAACCTCAGCGACAACAACAGCACAACCAACGTCAGATTACTTACTTCACATTCAAATCTGCAGCGTAGAAATCGTAGTAAGTAGTGAGTAGCCAGTACAAACCCCTTTACCATGCCGCACGAAGGGTTCACGACGAAAATTTCCGGGATATCAGAGAAAAGAGCCCAACTTCAGAAGCAAAGAAAGAGCAGACAAAGATGCAGTCGCTGCAGCTCGGTTCGCGAATAATCCTGCAGCAATGGAGCAGACAGCACGCGCAGATGATGCTGCTTTGCCAGCAACAGCAACGCACAATTCGCACGACCCGCAAATCGTCGTCGCGGACAAAGACGGCGGCGCCAAAGTCCAAGATGCCGGTCGCTGGCCGCCTGTCGGAGGACTTCACGCCGCTGGTTCGCTCGTTCCGCGGCGAGCACATTGATTTACAACCGCGCGCGCCAATTACGCCGTCGCCGGTGGCTATCGCGACGCCGGACGACCACCCGCTGTACCAGTTCTTCCGCTCTCGCGAGACGGCGTTGACCTTGCCGGCAGTGTACGATGACCTCGGAAGACCGTGGGGCGTGGCCGAGCTGCGACGGAAACGCTACGAGGACTTGCACACGCTGTGGTATGTCTGTTTACGCGAGCTGAACTTGCTCAAGACGGAAGTGAGTGCGCTGCATGGCGTTCTGCGCCGGAACAGACTCGAGTCGGCGAAGAGCATGCTCGAGCAGCCGGTTGTTGCCGTTCAGCGGACGATGACCAACATCCGTACAGTCTTGATCGAGAGATACAATGCGTGGGAACACGCGCAGGAAGTGATCAAAGAGAGGGGCGGCATTGAGGAGATTAACCGCCAGTTCGCCGAGTTGGAGACCACTGAAGAGGACTCGGTATTCGAGCAGCCTGAACCGTCCACTTCTTCTACTTCCACTACTACTACTTCTTAATGTATTTATTCATACTGTATTTATTTATAGCGCAATAGCATGTACATATATTTCATAACCAACGTAAACAAACTAAACCATACAAAAAGAAACCGATCCATTTATGAAAAGAAAAAAAAACAATACTAGTTGGCTATCTAAGCAGCCCCGGCAGAGACAACAGGCGCACTTATCCGAGTAGCCTGAGCACCAGCACGAACAATTGAGTTCTTCTCAGAGTCCTGCTTCAAAGTAGAGTCCTTGTTTTCCCGCTGAGCCATCTTCCAGACCTCGACCTCCATACCGCCGCGAATGACACCAACACGCATGGTCGCGAGCAAGTTGTGTGCAGCGTTGGAGTGCTCGTAGACACCGCCGTTGAAGACAGCAGTGGCGTCCTTACCAATGCCAGAGACGATAAGAGCACGTCCACCAGGGTGGGCCTCGATGAAGTTGGTGACGTCGTGAACAACACCAGCGATAAGAACAAGAGCACGGTCTTTGGCCTGCTCCTGGAACTCGGAGAACTCCATAACGGGAAGCTGCTCGAGAGGAACACCCCAGTTGAGACGTGAGCGCCACTTGTCGAGCTTCTTCTGGCGTTGCTGAACGAGACCTTGCTCAATGGCGTTCTGGGAGAATGTCTTGAGATCAGAGGCGAGTCCGACACGCTTGCAGAGCCAGATGAGCCACTTGGTGGGATCGTACTGGTACCATTTGATGGCGTTACGGTAGTCGGACGGGAACTCGTGGTGGAAGTTGTGGTAACCCTCGCCGAAGGTGACGAGTGCGGTGAGAACGTGATCACGCGGGGAGCGACGATCGTCAAAAGGCTGGTCACCAATCCAGTGAGCGAGCGAGTTGACGCAGAAAGTGGCGTGGTGAACGACGGTCAGACGAACGACACCGGCCCAGATGAGACCACCCTTCCAGTCGCCCCAACCAAGACCAGCGACAGCCATAGGGAAGAGGAAGCCCATGACGGCGAGGACGAGGATGTAGTTCTTGTGCTGCCAGCGGACAATAGGGTCAGCGTTGAGGTCAGAGATATCAACACGACCGGCCTTCTTCGGGTTCTTGACGAAGACCATCCAGCCGAGATGCGAGTAGAGCAGACCGCGGCGGACATTGTACGGATCACGGTCGGTGTCGGTGTAGCGGTGGTGAACACGGTGACCGGCCGACCACCAGCGGATAGAGCCCTCGACGGCTCCACCGCCAAAGGCAGCAAAGAAGATTCTCAAAGGCAGACGAGCATTGTAGGCACGGTGGGCCCAGAGACGGTGGTAGCCACCGGTGATGGAGATACCGGTCATGGCGTAGTAGGCGAAGGCCCAGACGGCGGTCTTGGGGTTGAGGGGAGTGAAGACGGCCCAGGTGCAGCCGACGACAGGGATGAGAATGATGAGGATGACATTGAGCCAGTTGATGTGTTTGTACCAGTTCGCGAGGGTGAATGGCTGCTCAGTGATGTGGACGTAAGCTGGCTTCGATGGTGATGCTGCTGAGGAGGAGGACGACGAAGACGAGACCTCTTCGGGCTTTGCGGCAACGCGCTGGCGGACCTCAGACGACTCTGCCATTTTTTCTTGTTCTTCGTTCGTTCTTCGTTCTGCGGGAAGAAAGAATCAAGAAATCAAGAAAGAAGAAGCTTTTATCTGTTTTTCCCGCAGCTGGGAGCAGGAGCCCGCTGCGGCGGCCCAACTCCCCAACAAAGTCCCAGCGCCGCGGTGTTGGGTTCCCGGGGGCTCGTCACCTGAAAAGCTTACTCTGTTTAAACTTCGTTGCCTTTAATCGAAAAATCACATGATTCCGACGGCGACTGGCTATCGTCACTAGTTGCGTTGTTGCAGAACGTTCGAGGGATTTGTTGCTGTATCTTTGGTGTTCTTCCTTATCTGCGCTGATCTTTTGCCACTCATTCAGCCGGGTTGTCCTGTCGTGGTCATGTCATAGTCCTGTCATGGTCGCGCTCTGTCGGAAGTCATTGGGACTTCTCCACCGGCCCGTTTCAGGTCCGTAACCCTATACTTTTCGCCCTATGCTCTTAACTTGTACATCAGCCCTATTACCCTAGGGCTTCGAAATCGCAATTTGAAAACTGCAAACTTCGAGTGGCTGACGTAATCAATAAAACCCCCCCTGTTACTTTGTAGAAAGGAAATGCCAAAGAACATCATATTCACATTGCTTGTCAGATATTTTGAGCATGCAAACTAAACTTCTCAGAATGCCTTATTTTTGATATGATAAGATATATCAGGCGGTAAACAGAAACAGTGAAATTAAGCTGCGAGTCACGTGATAATTGCGATTATGTCAGCCACTCGAAAGTTATGTTGTCCATAAGTTGTCTTTGCTACCATTGCTTTGTTCTCTTTTTCTTTTCTTCTTTGTTTTTTATTTGCTCTAAGTTTATTCCTAACTGGCCAATCTTCCTTAGACTTGGTGAACATGAGACCAGAGAGCACAGCAGTCCTCTATCAACTTGTGCCAAAATGAGTAAAGGAAGTCTATATGTCAATTCCTCGTAAACATAAATCTGGTCTCCAAAGTAAACAAAAAAACCCGGCTCACTGCTTTTGTCTTTGCAAAGTGTGTAGCTTGACAGTGTAAAGCAGTTTGATGATATAGATTTCTTCATGATGTGAAGCTGAACATTTCATGAAGAGATTTATGATGCCTTTTCAGTAGTGTCACAAATTAATTGTTTATTTTGATAATGGTGCCACATATGCCACCGTGATTACTCCAGTTGCAATTTGGAAATGCGCTCGTATCTCTGGCATAAGCTCATCATTATTTCATTTGTTCTTTGGGAAGCACTCTAAAGACACCTGATTCATTTTCTTTAAAATAAGTTTTTGATATATTTAAAAAATATCCATAGTTATTCTTGCTGTAAATACACTGCCTTGTGTAGTCCTACGTAAGTCCCTCTCTTTGAAATAACTCCACATCAGTAACAAACTCAAGAAATAGATAGAGAGCATATTCTGACGCTCGCTGACATGCGACGCTCACCCTACACTCACATTATTAGTTTTGTTTATATATTTTGTTGTACTGGAAGAAAAAGACAATTAGGCTTATCATATCAAAAATCAGGCATTCTGAACAGTTTGCATGTTCAAAATAATAAACAAAATGAGAATATGTTAAATGCTTGGTTCTTTTACAGAGTAATAGGTTTTTTTAATTACATTAGCCACTCGAAAGTTGCGGTTTTCAAAGGCGCGCACCCCGCACGGCTTCATGTCCGATATTTCCCCAGACTCAGCTCGGTCTCTAATCTGCCGAGCACTTTTTATTCTTATTTATCGTCATCGAAACGGCCGCCCCTTTCTCTTCTATACAACACCTTATAGACAATAAAGCATAGAAATAGAATGTCGCGCGCGGTGAACACTGACGAACTCTCCCAGCACCGCTCTGCCTCCTCCTGCTGGGTCGTTATTCACGGAAAAGTATACGACGTCACCTCTTTCCTTCCCGACCATCCCGGTGGAAAGCGCTCTATTCTCATGAGAGCTGGCAAGGATGCCACTAAGGACTTTGACGCCATTCATGCTCCGGGCACTTTAGAAGGTGTTTTCAAAGACGGCGAGGGTGTCGTCGGTGTATATGAACAGACCGCTGCCCCTGCTCCACCACCTCCACCTCCATCTGCACCTGCACCGGCATCTCCATCCTCTCCACCCGCCTCACAACCCGACAATTCAGACTCGGACTACAAAGCCACGCCTGCAGACATGATCAATGTCGCAGACTTTGAAGCCCATGCCCGCAAAACCCTCTCCAAGAAAGGTTGGGCGTACTACTTTTCCGCCGGCGACGACCTCTTCTCCAAAAACTTCAACCACGACGTCTTTGCCAAAGTCCTATTCCGTCCGCGTATTTTCCGCGACGTCACCACTGTCGACACTTCTTCTTCTATCGTCGGCGTAAACACTACCTTGCCTGTTTTTGTATCTCCCGCCGCTTTGGCGCGATTAGCCCATCCAGATGGTGAAAAAGCCATCGCGCGCGCTTGCGGCAGTCAAGGCGTCGTGCAAATGGTTTCAAACAACGCCTCACTCACATACCCGGACATTGTCTCTGCGCGTCTTTCTCCAGAGCAACCATTCATGTTCCAACTATACGTGCAAAACGACCGCGCCAGAAGTGAAAAGCAATTACAAGACGTCGTAGCAGCAGGCTGTCGCGCTATCGTACTCACTCTTGACGCTCCTACTCCTGGAAAACGTGAACTTGACGAACGCGTAGGTCGTGAAGAAGCGCGCGAAAGTGGCATTGACGATGACGAGGACTCGGAACCTCTTTCTGCTAGTTCAGGACTCGGTGGGAAGAAAGAAGCTGCCGGCGGTGTTGGTCGTGCTTTATTTGCCGGTACCGCGGGTGACCTTGTCTGGGACGATCTTCTTTGGTTGAAGAAACATATTCCCGCTGATATGAAGATTATTCTTAAAGGTTTACAAGCAGTTGAGGATGTCGTCCTTGCTACGCAGCAAAAGGATTCTACTGGTGCTCCACTTGTTCACGGTGTTATTCTCTCCAACCACGGTGGTCGTGCTTTAGACGGTGCGCCACCACCTCTTCTCGTCCTTGAAGAGCTTCGTCTGGAATACCCGCAAGTATTCTCGTCTTTAGAAATCTACATCGACGGCGGTATCCAGCGCGGCACAGATGTCGTCAAAGCCCTCTGTCTCGGCGCAAAGCAAGTCGGCATCGGTCGTCCTGCTTTATACGCTTTATCAGGCGGCTTTGGCGACCGTGGTGTTCACCGTGTTTTACAGAGTACGTCGTACCTATATTTGTGCAACAAACAAAACTAACAAATATCATAGTTCTCCGTGAGGAAGTCGAAACTGCAATGCGCTTACTAGGAGCTACTTCCATCGATCAACTTGGCCCGCATTTCTGCAACACTGCCCAATTAGACGCTTTACTGCCTCCTACAAACAGCAATCCTGCCCGTGCTCGTCTGTAATTTTTTTTCGTAATCGCAAGCATTTATTTTGTAATGTTGGTAATAGACTCAATAAATTGGATATCACGTGATATAGACCTCGGTGTAGATGTACGGATAATGCGGAGATCAGACTGCAACTGCAACGAATAACAGACGATGATATTAAATACGATGCGACGATTTCGAAATACTTCAAATTTGCGCAACCTACGCCGGACATTTGCAACCACAAATGTTCCTCAATCAGCTTTCTTTGGCGTCGAACCGTCTCTTGCCGCCGTAATCGGCTGCTCCGTCTTTGCTGGCGTAAGCTTAGCATACGCACTTACTCCCATGCGCTTATATCTTTTATCACTCCAGAGAATCCCCGACGCAGGAACACCCGAAGAGCAAGAATACGTTGCGCGGATCGAGCTTATGCTACAAGAATCCCGTGCCGTGCAAGAGATGCGCGCGAAACGGGATCAAGGTTGGGTGGAGCGTCGGATGTGGGCAGATATCCCTGAGAAGTATCTCGAGACTGGGTTTTTAGCAGGTACATTGCGCGGGCCTGGAAAGTTTGCTGTGCCGGGAATTGTGTTTGTGAATGAGGCAGAGAATAAAGCTGTTAGTGTGATTCACTGTGGACGGTCGTTGTCAGGGTTCCCGGGCGTTGTGCACGGTGGTTTGATCGCTTCGTTATTAGACGAGGGACTGGCGCGGGCTGCGATTTTGCCGTTACCGGGGAAGACTGCTGTTACTGCTAATTTGACGATAAACTATCGAGCGCCGACGTGGGCGGATCAGGTTGTTTCTGTGGAGTCGAGAGTTACAGAGTACACGGGGAATAAAGCACTCGTATCCGGCGAATTGTATAATGCAAAGGGCGACAAAGTGGCAGAGGCTACTAGTGTTTTTGTCGTGCCTAAAAAGTACAAACTACTAAGCTTAGAGAAGATGTGAGAAATTAATAGAATGATATTCGCTACTGTCGCTATTTATTATGAATGTTGTCAAATATCTATGTCTGTCGTATATTGTCATGAACTCCGTGTATCCTCCGCTGCGTATTTCTTCCGCGCCCATGTCAAGAAACACGGCACATCTTTTGCTATGATTCGCTGCAACGCAATATCCTGGATCCACTTTGGAATCATTCCACCTCCGTCGCTCTACCAATTAGTCTCTACTTCATCCAAACTAAAAAAAAAGAACTACATACCACCAAAGCCATAACCCATTGCACTTTCCCACCCGGCAATTCCCGCACATACTCAATGGCAGAGAAATAAGCCTTGACGCGCCCTGGCGTTGTTTCGTACTCTGCCGGTGTCGAAATTACGAAAAACTCGCGCACGTTCAAGTCTGGTTGTTTGGCGAATAGCCATACCGGCGTTTCTCGATCAGATAGCAGTCCTCCCATTTTATACTGCGACACAATGCCTATTTCTCTTGTCAATAATCTATAATCAGCGGTCGATAATGGGAAATAAATACATACACGTCCACCCACTATCTCCGCCAGAGATCTCCCGATACGACTCAAACCCATGAATATACTCAATCTCATTCTTCGTATGATCCTCGCACAACCCGCTATAAAACCACTCCCATGGCTCGTCGTGCACAGATTTCCGCGCAAACCACTGCTCGCCGTATAACCGTCTAGAGTACGTCTGCACTCCGCTGTACGTGCCTTTGTGGTTCCAGGTGCCGTCGAGGTCAGCTACTAACGCGCGAGCGAGCGATATGGCGATTTCCGGGGTTACCAGCTCGGAGAGTTTTTTGGGTTTAAGGTCGTAAGAGAACCCTGTTGCCATTCTGTGTTTGTTCCTTTACTGTATTTTCTTTCCCCTATTTGTTGTTTTCTTTTCAAATGTATCTTATGACGGCTGTGCTGATGATGTCAATGGCCCGCCGCCGTTGATAACCTTCGTTCCTCGGATGTCTCCGTTCGCGACGACGTCAAGGCTTTTGTACTTTAGCATCGGGTTAGGTCTTTCTCCTTTTCTCTATTTCTTATCGTCGTCATCTGTAGTCATTATTACGCTCAAACTCGTTATACATCACCGGACACTGCGCAATTGTCTTTGATAATCCGCATCAGTCCAAAATAAACCACTTCATCTCTTGAAGTGAGTCTTCAGGGCCTACTTTGTACATATCCTTACGCTACTAGTCGTACAGACCACATCAAAGTAGGTAGTATTAAGACTCCCACATCACAAACTACAAAACCAAAGTACCTTGCTACCTCTCACTGATAATCTCCGTCGCCTTCACGACCTTTTCCGTAATAATATCTAACCATCTCTTTGCGTTTGTAATATTCCTATTATCCAACGCCTCATCCAGTCCCGGGAACTGCGCGCCCGCATAGCCTGTCCAAATGCCAGGCGCAAAGACAATATGTTTAAACCACTCTCGTCCATCAAGTCCCTCGTCATGCAAAAACTGTTTTTCAAATCTCATGTATTGAGAGTTGATACCTTGGATTTGTACGTACAGGCGCATTTTCTTGTAGCTCTTGAACCACGGGTAGTCTGTTAAGTACTCGGATTTGATGCCGTTGGCTTTCTCGTCAAATTTCGCTGCAGCAGAGGATAGAGCTTCAAGCGCGGCACTGCACGCTTTGAGTGATTCGCCAATGTACCACCATCCAAGTTCAAAGTCAGGCAACTCGACATCTTGCTGTTGAACGTCCTGTCGCAATTTGTAAACACATTCGCGAACAAGTCCACCGTCGTTACCGCAGTCATAGTATCCCTCGTCGTCAAGCCAATTCGCGCCTAATTTACCTTCAACACTAGCAATCTCTGCGATTTTGCCCTTCAATCGATCAAAGTACGTAGAGAGCGCAGAAGCGTACTCTCCGACATCAAACTGAATAACCTCAATCTCCGACAATTGCAGAATCAACAATCCCCAGATTTTAACCATCGTAGAGTGAAACTCCCATGTTGGATCACCGTAGGTATCCATCCATGTATTTGAATCGTAGTTGGAATGATAATGATACACCGCGTCGTTACCGTCTCCACCAAAACCGAAATCAACAGATGGAATTCCTAAATGATCAAGGAATACTGTGTAATCACTTCCAGAACCAAGCGCGCTGATATGTGCATTGCTATCCTCCTTCCAGTGATCATAAACGTATCCGCCGCTGGGGTGCGGTACACGTTTGACTACCTCGCGGAGGATGGTGTTGAGTAATGGTGATGCACCGGCACTGAAGTGTGGTCCAGAGACTGCTACGTCGACGTTCAGGTACGCCATGACTTTGCCGCTGATGAACTTTGCCATGTCTTCGCCCCACTCGGTCGATCCTAAAAGACCATACTCTTCTCCGTCCCATGACGCAAGAATGCTACACCACGTTAGCCTTATACTGTTATTTCAAGGAAAAAAAAACATACATAGACCGTAAAGGCTTCCAGCCCTGTTTCTTCAACTCGCCGAGCGCACGCGCAAGTTCAATTAACACAGCAGAGCCGCTATTCGGATCACCCGCACCTCCTACGATCCACGAATCGCGATGATTTCCAATGACGATAACCTCATCTTTAATAACACCATCAAAGCGCGCAATCGTGTTCCAAATAGGCGTTGTTTTATACTCTTGTAAATTGTAAAGATTAAGACTGTTTGTGCTTGGTCCCACGGAATAATCAAACTCGCGAAGACCGCCGCGCCAACTTTCGCCGAAATCGTTCGGGTTGAAACCCATGCCGTTTAATTCGCGCAGAATGGGAATCATGTCGCGGTAACTCACTGGCAACGAAGGGATCTCAGGAATAGTCTCGTATGGCTCCACGCGCTCGGCGAATTTCGTGCTCGCCCAGCCGGGTGTGGTTGGGTCTCCTGGAGCCATGGACAGAAATTGGACACTGCCTCGTTGGACGCTAGACGGGTTCCGCGCAGGTCCGTCAGGATATGCCTTGTAGTGATTGTATATAGTGACGTTTCCGTCGTCGCCGGGGTCAGTGTACATCAGGACACCAACTGCACCGCGCTCTTGCGCACCCTTGACGATGAGACCACGGAATAAGCCGCCATATCGCGCAATGACGATGCGGCCGGCAACATGGACGCCGTGCTTTGCGAGCGTGTCGAAATCCTGCTGGCGACCGTAGTTGACGTAGACGTATTGGCCGGTCACGTTGCCGTTGGCAGAGTACCCGTGGAAAGTCTGGATGCGGTCAGCGCTGCCGGATGTGGGATCCTCGGGGAGGACGTCTTCTTCGAGAGATGCCTCGTATTTGATTGTCTCGTTGACGCCGAGCAGACGCAAGGCGTGGTCGACGGGGTAGTTGAGATAAGTATAGTACGGCACAATCTCGGTCTTGAAGCCGTACTCTGTGAACTTTTCGGCAGTCCACTGCGCCTGCGACAGGTTCTTGCCGGCCAGATGCGCGCCGCTGGTGTAGTACTCTGACCAACTTCTGACTGACTCGGGCTCCGGAACACGAAACAGCGCGCGCTCTAAATCCGGAAGCGACATCTGCGAGTGTCTTAGTCTGGCCAGATCACGACGAAGCGTCGTTCGCGGCAAAAAGACCAGTTTCCAGCCCATGATGAAGAAGAAGCCAAACAGAATGTACACGGTTAGTCTGGTCGTGAACGTGCCCCAGCGCTTCGACACGTCCTCGGCTGTCTCCGACGGCGACGGCAACAGCAAGTCCGCCTCTTCGTCACCCGAACCGTCGTCGGTCGCGGTCTCGGTCTCGGTCCCGCCGTCGGAGTGCTGCGCAGGTGACCCGGCTCGTCGCTGGCCAAAGAGACCCGAGGTGAAGAAACCCAGCCCGCGTCTCGGCTTTGGCTGGTGCAGCAGCAGCGGTGCGTCTTCATCGTCGTCGTCGTCATCGTCGTCACCTGATTCGTCGTATTCCAGCTCGTCAATTGGCCTTGTTCCGTTGCTGTTACTGTTACTATTACTATTACTGCCAGGCCCGTCGCCAAAGTCGGCCACAATCGGACTCGCAGGCGCGTCACTCGCATCGTCGCCCGTCGCAACCGACGCCGTCTCCGACTGCAGCGGATGTGTCGACGCTGCACTCGTCGCCATCGCAATTCTCCTCTTCTCTTTTGTATCCGCGAAGCTGGGTCAGAGATCCGATTAGAGAAAGACGCTATCGTGATTCAAGTACGAGCACAGACCCCTGCTTACATTGAACAACCTGACTAAGCGCGGCTCACAGCTCATCGCCTCGACTTTTTCCTTGTCGCTAAACCGGGCTCACCACCAACGCGCATTTGCTACGATAATGCGTTCGGCGGTGTTTACGCTGTTTTTGCTACTGTTTTTGTTGGAGATAGGAACAGTTTATGGCGAGTTACCGCGACAACGGACGCAATTGACTGAAAAACAGGCGTGGGATTTATACAGCGCCAATCCACCGCTTCCCGCTCTAGATCCCTTCTTCACCAGTCCCCGGGACAAATCCTCAACTACAAACCCACTTCTTTCTCCGATTTTAATCCCGCGCCCAGCTGGTTCTGAAAACGCTACAAAAGTGCAATTGCACATTCGTGAGCATTTTAAACGATTAGGGAAAAGTTGGACGTACATCGAAGATGCGTTTGAAGCTAAAGTGCCTGCCTACGGTGGCATCTCCGGCGCGCTGAACTTTACAAATATGATATTCCGCTTAGAACCAAAGAACTCTGAAAAGGACATTTCTGCAAAATACTTGACGCTGGTAGCGCATTATGACTCGAAAGTATCGCCGCATGGGTTTATCGGCGCTATTGATTCGGCTGTGCCATGTGCGGTTCTGATGTACCTTGCCGAAGCACTTACAGCAGCGAGTGAGCGACGATGGAAAACTGATCCGGCGTTGGCACGTAACGACCTGGCGCTACAAATAATCTTTACAGACGGCGAGGAAGCATTGGTAGAATGGTCTGCTCAAGACTCGTTGTACGGCGCTCGCCATTTAGCAGAGAGATGGGAGCACGAGTCTAGAGCATATCCACAAGGCCGTCTTTCTGAACTACAAAACATCGATCTCTTTGTTCTTCTTGACCTTTTAGGCTCCGCAAACCCCAGCGTGCCGTGCTTTTTCGGCCTTACAGCATGGGCATGTCGCGACCTTTCCTCCTCCGAGACACTAATCCGCGACGCAGGCATCGCGCATTCTACCGTCAAAACGCGGTTCATAAACCCAGTGAACCTACTCACGAACGCATTCATAGACGACGACCATATGCCGTTTCTTCGTAAGGGAACTCCGGTATTGCATGTCATTCCTGTCCCGTTTCCTGTGACGTGGCATACTTTGTTTGATAATGCGGAGAATTTGGATGTCGATACTGTTCATGACTGGGCGGTTTTGATTACGACTTGGGTGGCAGGGTATCTTGGACTAGGTGAATTCGTCTAGTAACAACCCAAAGCTATGTACATATTCATTATTCACCAGAATTCTCTCTCGGTATACAACCTATAGAGCAAATAACAAAGTCTATCCCAAACCAGCTTTTCCGGTCTTTACCTTTGCCATAATCGGCGTAGCCATTCCCTGATTACTCACCACGCCCAATCCAGTTCCCGACATCCACCCCATTTTCTCCAACAACCGTCTTCCGATATTCTCCTGACTAATCTCCGGCGCGTCACCACCGACTACATCACCGTCGCGATGCCGAACTTGTCCTGAACTTGTCGCTCCGTTTGAAAAGTCCTTTTTACTGGCTTTTCGGCCGGACCGGGGGAAGAATTTGGCGTCGAGGGTGCTTGTGGTTTTGGAATCTAGGTGGTATGATGTTTGTCGGTTTTTGTAGAGAATTGTAAATCGATTGTTCCCGTTTCCTTGCGATTTCGATAAAAGTCCGTACTGCATTCCTAATATATGCACTAATCAATTAGTAAATACCCTAGTTAATAAACGTGAAATGCGACATACCTCTTTTCCGCTGTACTTTATTCATAGGCGGCAACGCCAACGACGACTGTCCCGCATTCGCCAAAAAGGACTCAATCTCCATCTGCACCTCTTTCAAATTCATCCCAATCTTATACTTTACACTCAAATCTGCTTTTCCCGTCTTTTTCGCTTTTTTACCAAGTAAGCCTTGTCTGCGCAATTCCTCGCGCTGTTGTTTGCGTTGCTTTTTCAGAGACTTGTCTTTGAGACATTGTGCGCGGAGATTGTATTCGAGTTCTTCGTCAGAGTTGGCAAAGTCTGGGATGACGGATTTGTGTTTCTTTTTAGTGATAGGAAGGGTCTCGAGGTAGGCTGAGGCTGCAAAACGACGTTCGGCAAAACGACGTTCGGCGTCGAGGATGTCGTCGTCGTAGCCAAAGTCGTCTTCTTCTTCTTCACTTTCATCCTCTTCGTCAGTTTCTTCGTCTTCGTCGTCTTCGTCTTCTTCTTCATCTTCATCTTCGTCTATCTGTAAATCAACATTATCCATCTCCCCCTCAAGATCCTCATCCTCAATCTCCACATCTTCATCATCCACGTTCACATCCAGATTAACAGCCTCCTCAACAAAATACTCAACCTCCTCCCTCTTCACGACCTCTTGCTTAACTTGAACCTCAACCTCTTCAAAATCTTCAACCTCAATCCCCAAAACCTCATCCGTCAAATTCTTAATATAATCATCCAACGGATCCTCCTCCTCGTCGTCGTCATCATCATCAGAGGCCAACATATCAAAATACGGAAACGCAGTTTTCTCTTTCTTTCGCTGTCTATTTCGTTTCTTTTTACTTCGTCGCTGTGCTTTTGTAAGTTTTTCCTTTGGCTTTTCGGGAATTGTTGTAAGAATCCCAGGATCGTCGGTTATTATTCGTACTGCGGGCGCTGAAGTTGTTAAATCAACTCTTCGCGGACTGAATTGTATCCCTGACGAGCTTAGTTTTAAATGTCTAGGTTGGAAAAGTACTTGATCGGTTTTGAACTCGGGGAATTCGGTTGGTGTTGACACGTCTCCTGTCTCATCTGTAGCGAAAAGTAACGAGTCTGGAATATCTGCCAACTCCGAGGTCTTTTCACGTTCACGTTCAACTTCAACTTCGACTTCAGACTCGAACCTTGACTCAGATGCTTCAAGTGGAGATTCAGGTTGAGTGTGCATTGACTCTGAATCAGAACTACTTTCGAATTGTATTGTATTCGCGTTGTATTGGATATTGTGATCTTGTTGAGTACTTGTGGCTGCTGGTGTAGGAAGAACAGATAAATGTCGCGTATACTCGACTAAATCATCTTCTTCGTCTAGAATCTCGTCGTAAAGTAAATTCATATTATCGTCTTCTTTATCATCGTCAATCTCAACGACCTCTTCTTCTTCTTCGTCGTCGTCGTCGTCGTCGTCATTGTCGCCGTCATCACCGACGCGAGTATCAGACTTTACAAAGACAATAGGCGATCCCCGTCGATACTCCAGATCACCACTAATATCCTTTCTCAGCGTATTAATCGCCTCATCACGCATAGAAAACCTCGGTGCACCAAGTCCTATTTCCAATTAACCTTTATCCTTACAATATATGTTAAAAGTAGTAAAAGCACACCTCCGCCACGAGCACGAGCGCGGCCCCGAGTAGTTTTCCCACCGCGAGAAGCTGAAGCTTTGCCGCTGCGGTTATTTGGCTGTTTTCCGGAAGCGCCGGTTTGGCGGGATCTGTCTTTGCGGCCGCCGCCTTTGCTGAATTTTCCCATCTTCGCGGGCGTTTAAATTTTGTTCGTGAAGATGGGTCTTTCGGACATCGGTGGGAGGTTAGTTGTCAAGTCACGTTACTTCCCCACGTCATCACTTCGAGATACAAGATATAAGTTAAGAACAATAGCAATTAAATTACAGAGACGGTTAATGAAAGAATGACGAGTGAAAAGCGACGGAGATTACTACGAATAATACTAAAACTATGGTACCTTTACGGCACCACCTTTCTCGCCGCCGGTGTGCTCAACCGCGTATGTTCGCTTCACTTATTAAACAGAAACTATAAGAAGCTGATTTGGTAGTTTTTCATCATGCCGCGGTTTGTGATGCTGGTTCTAGCGCGCAGAGAGATCTTTGGACTTACGCTGGAGCTCGCGGGACGCGTTAATGCGATGCTTCGTCGCGTTGCTGCAGAGTCGCCGGCCAAGTTGCTGCGAGACGAGAGCACAACTCAGAGGAAAGAAGACGAGAACGAGGAAGAAGGCGCGTACGTGGATAAGCAGACGCAGACGGACTCGGAGACGGAGACGGAGACGGAGACGGCGAGTGCGAGTGCGAGTGCGTCTTCAAGTTCATCGCCTGCTGAACTACGTCACGAGACAAGATCAGACGACGCAATCCCGCTGAGCGTACGCACGTTATCATATCTTACACGCAAGATTGCACATGTTCCAGAGAGCCTGGCAACTCAGGGCCTCGCGGGCGCGTCGTACTCCGTCAACGAGCTCAACCTGCTCGTGGAAGAGCTCTCGTTCGCGGACGCACACGCGGCGACAGGACACGCTGTGCGTCCCGAGGCGTCGTCGTTGGCGCAGACGAAGCAGTTTACAGCGCATTTACGCGACGAGATACGCGGGTTGAAGAGCGTGGCGCTGACTATGAATTAACGGTTCAAAGAGGTGCAGGTATATTTTACAGTGTTTAGTGTACATGTTTAGCTGCTACAGACCGCGCGAACTGGCGTCGTAGGCCGGCGTGGAGTTGATGTATGCTTCCATGAAGAAAGTCTTGCGGTTGCGCGCGAGGTATCTACGTCAGACGTCAGTAGAGCGCAGTACAAAATAGTAAAGAAGACGTACTTTAGTAGGTCCTCGATATGTGCTTTGAGCACGTTCAGACTTTGCTGGTCCATGTGTGTGTGTAGTAACAAACCGGGAAGGGAGACTGCTATTAGTATATAGAAGTAGTAAAGAAGGAAGGTACACACCGAATAAACGCAGGAGGTGTTCTGCGCCGTAGAGCTCTCTGGGCGGTTTCTTTGGGTTTTTGGTAGTGATTTCGAGATACTGCTGTCTCTCGAAGCGATATAACAGAATCGAGCCCAGACACTTGTCAAAGTATAGCTGGACGCCCTCGACTACTTCGTCGAGGATCTCGGTCTCTGCGTGCGACAGCCTTCGTTTGTGGTAGGCCACTTTGTAGTCGCGCAGGATGTCCTTGACGGTCGGTTTCCGCGGCAGGTCTACTAACTGTGAGTTTTTCGTCACGAATTCCCAGTCGTCGACGAGCTGGGCCATGAGGATGTCTGGGATCGTGATGTTGACGTCGAGATGCGACTGGAACCGGTCGTCCTGATTGTTACTACTTGTTCAGGCAGGTGGAGTGCAGAGTAAGTTACCTTGTCCTCGACGTCTCTGCGCGTCTTTTTCAGTCGCGAGTGGTCAACGTGCTCTTTAGCTGCCTCTTTCCGCTTATGTCCTGTCGCAGCAGTAGTATTGGTAGTAGAAGAAGAAGTGGTGGTGGTTGCGGCCGAGAGCGCTGGAGCAGCGGTTGAAGACGCAGGCGCCGGAGAAGAGCCCTCAGCCGACGCCTTCTTCGAGCGTAGTTGCTGCAGCGCCTCGTTCTTTAGTTCTTTCTGCAGCCCGAGGTTTTCCAACGTCCACCGCAGAACGCGTTCCTGGGGAAGCTGTCTTTGTTAAACCACGCCAATTATCCCAATGATCAAGACGCATGGAGACGCACCCACTCGTCCCAACTATTGCAATTAGCAGCTGCCAGACAACATGATACGGTATACATACGAGGACTTCCAGCCCTTATAATGGATCAGATACGCGACGGCCGCGCGCAGCTCCTCGGGGATCTCGTCGACGGGCACGTCGGTGTTTGCGCCGCCGGGCAGATACACTTTTAGAATCTTGGACTCGTACAGCAGCGGCCCGTGGAACGCCAGACAGCGCGCGTTTGCGTGGAATCCTTCGGGCGGCGTCGCGGCCATGATGTTGTTGCTGTGTTGTTTTAACGAGAGATGCCGTATGGGGTAATATCGAATGTGTTGAGCTCGTTATGCAAAAAACGTAATGAAGTGATTAAGAAGACGCGGTGATGGTGTAGACGCAGGTAACGTGAGCGGAAAGACACACGCACGTGCGCCCGCTGAGCCCTCTGCGCCGCCGCTCTGCGCCTCCACCAGTTACAAAAGAGTAGTTTGCGGTTGTTTATTTACGTACTTTGCGTTATTCTTCAAATACTTTTTCTACGGTAATTGCTGCTGCTGTGCAACTGAAGATGAAGTTCAGTCGCACGGTGCAGTTCAACGCGGTGCCGGAGTGGGCGTCGTATTACATCGCCTACTCGGGCCTGAAGAAGCTGTATGTTTTTACTATTATTGTTACTGCTACTGTTACTATAATAAACAGCACTAACGCTGAGTAGGATATCCTCGCTCGACGCCGAAGCCAACAGCCGGGCTGTTCTTCTGCAACGCGACGCAGAGACACGTGCGCTGATCTCGGACGACGCCTTCGCGGACCTCGACGCCGTCTTTCTGCGCGCGCTCGACGACGAACTGGCAAAGATCTGCCGGTTCTACGCAGACAAGTGCGCGGACCTGAAGACGGACCTGCTCCGGCTGCGCGAGGACATCGACGCGTACGCCGACCGGCTCGCGTCGGACTCGTCGTCGTCGTCGATGGCGCCGTCGTCGTCGCCGCCGCCGCCGCCGCTGACCGACGCAAACTCCGCCAGCGACGAGCCATTGGGCGACAAAGGCGACGCTCTTTCGCTGAACTCGTTCCACGGCGAATTCGACGAGCTCGCGGACCTCAAAATCACGCTCAAAAAGCGCACGATCGCGCTCTTCGTCGCCTTCTCCGAGCTCAAGTCCTACGTCCAGCTCAACCGCACCGGCTTCGCCAAAGCGCTCAAAAAGTACACAAAGATCCTCGGCCGCGAGCTGCCCGGAAACTACGTCGTCGACGTCGTCGAGCGCGCCCAGCCGTTTCTGCCGGACTCGCGTGCGCAGCTCGAGTCCCTCCTCGCCGACACCACGCAGCTCTACGCCGATCTCGCCGCGCACGGCAGCCTGGCGCAGGCAAAGATCGACCTGCGCATGCATCTGCGCGAGTACGTCGTCTGGGACCGCTCCTCCACCTGGCGCGAGATGATGGGCATCGAGAGCCGCGTCCAGGGCGTCGGCATCACCAACCAGGGCCTGCTCGTCTCCGCGAACCCCGTCGCCGACGCGCTCGCCCACAGATCCGCCGCCAGCGAGCCGCCGTATTTGATCAAGACGCGGTTTGGTGTTTTAAAGCTGCCCCGCGTCATCTTCAACTCGACCGCGCTCATTCTGGCCTTGATTGTCGCGACCTTTGTCGTGCTGCTCACCGTGCCCATATTCGACCAGCCCGAGCCCCAGGCCTGCCTCGCCATCCTCGCGGCCTCGTCCTTGCTCTGGGCCACAGAGGTCATCCCGCTCTTCGTCACCTCCATGCTCGTGCCTCTTCTCGTCATTGTCTTTCGCGCAGTGCGCTCCGACGACTTCGAGCACGTCCGCCTGTCCGCCCCCGACGCGACAAAGTACATCTTCGCGTCCATGTGGACGCCCGTCATCATGCTCCTTCTCGGCGGCTTCGCCATCGCCGCCGCTCTGAGCAAATACAACATCGCCAAAGTCATCGCTACCTACGTCCTCAGCAACGCAGGCACAAAGCCCCGCAACGTACTCCTCGTCACCATGTTTGTCGCGCTCTTCCTCTCCATGTGGATCTCCAACGTCGCCTCCCCCGTGCTCTGTCTTTCCATCGTGCAGCCTCTTCTGCGCACCCAAGACTCTTCCTCAAACTTCCCCAAAGCGCTCATCCTCGGAATCGCACTCGCCTCAAACATCGGCGGCATGGCTTCCCCCATCGCAAGTCCCCAAAACGTCATTGCTCTCCAAAACATGACACCCAACCCTTCCTGGGGCGCATGGTTCTTTATCGCTCTGCCTGTCTGCATTCTCTCCATCGTCGGTATTTGGCTCTTCTTGATTCTAACCCTCAACCCGGCTAAAGGCGCCATATACACCAAAATCGAGCGCAAATCAGAGAAATTCACACCAACGCAGATCTTTGTATCCGTCGTCACTCTTGTCACCATCGCTTTATGGTGCGTATCCCACCAACTCGAAGGCGTCTTCGGCGACATGGGCGTTCTCGCAATCATCCCGCTCGTCATCTTCTTCGGCACCGGTCTTCTCACCAAAGAAGATTTCAACAACTTCATGTGGACAATCATCATTCTCGCACTGGGCGGCATCGCACTCGGCAAAGCCGTCGCTTCCTCTGGCTTACTCGACACCATCGCTCTAGGCATCCAGTCCCTCGTCAGCGGCATGGGCATCTACGGCGTCATGGTCGTCTTCGGCTCACTCATCCTCATCATCGCCACATTCATCTCCCACACCGTCGCCGCGTTAATCCTCCTGCCTATCGTAGCCCAAGTCGGTCGCGCAATGCCAGACCCGCATCCTAACTTACTCGTCATGGGCGCTGCCTTACTTTGCTCCGGCGCAATGGGTCTTCCTACATCTGGTTTTCCCAACGTCACGGCAATCTGCACAACTGATGACCAAGGACGACCGTATTTGACTGTAAAACTGTTTATCACGCGCGGTGTACCGTCTAGTGTTATTGCTTATTTAGTTGTTATTTCTTTGGGTTTTGGATTGATGAAGATCGTTGGGTTGTAGTCTTTTTTTTTTTTATTTCTTTTTTATGACGTTATGAAAGTATATAGTGTTGTTGCTTTTTTGTTTATTCTTTCGCATACGATTTTCTGGGGTTTAATGCATTCTATACAGTTTTTATAATTAATTATAACGTACATCTAAAGTGAGCACCCCAGTAAGGCGAGTCACAAAAGACTGACTCTACTTTATCGTATGAAAGTAGAGTATAATTAATTAGGTTCTGCAACTTTGAAGAAAAGCTGCCGCTAAATTATAAAAACGTGGCTTGTCAAACCTTGTAATAAAGACGCGATGGGTCACCACTCAAGACACCATTTGCCATTCCCAATTCGAGAATACTGTAGTTGTAGAAGAGCAATCTGATATTTAGTGTGGTACTTAAGCTAGTCGCTAAAACAATTCTTCTTATATTGTGTGACGTGGAAACAATAGTCGATTATTTACTCCATGAGCGCGACGCGTTCGTCGGGTTGACTTGCACCTGCCGTGTGCATCACTGGCATGTTCTTATTAGTTCCTATTTCTCATGTCGGTAACTCCTGTTGTTTTTTTGCAGAATCTTTTGCTGACTGTATTTGTGGAGCAACCGCTGTCTAACAGCGCTTTTACATTTGCTTCTGTTTTGTTTTTTTAACGTAATTGTAGTAAGGATCATCACTTCGTGACATAAGCCTTACTCGAGGCTGGAAGTCTCGTAGATGTGTTTAGAGTAGTAACCTGAGTGACACAAGGTTTCATCTTAGTTCAGAAGAAGTCAGATATAAGCAGAGCGCGTCCCGACTTCTTCCTTTTGTTCTTTAGTCTTTTCCTCGGTATTTTCCTCTATAATAAAGAAACTTAACCGAACTAGTAGTCTTTTCAGTAGGCATTCACATTTGTAGTATATCATTTATTGATATATGTGCTTTGTCGTCTGTTAAATTTATACAGTAATTTTAATCAATGGAAGTTTGGATACTTTTGTACCCCTGTAGAACATTAATCATGGTCACAGTAAAGTTATTTATTAAATTTTTCTCTTGATTAATGTTCTACAGGGTACAAAAGTATGCAGACTTCCATTTATTAAAATTAACGCTAAAAAAACAAAACAGAAGCAAATGTAAAAGCGCTGTTAGAGAACATTAACCAATAACCAACATCCAAGAAGAAATACTATTAATGAGCAACTCAACTTGGCTGCGGAGGCCCTCCGCCCAGCATCTTTAGGATTTTATGGTGATTCCAACTTTATGACACAACAGCTCACTAACTTTTTTTTAAAAGATACAATTACTAAAGAAGCAAAAAACCAAAGATTTTTGAGTCTATTTTTAAGTAGTTTGAGCGTGTTCTAGCAACTATCAAAAGAATCTATACTGCTTGCTGCCTTCTACAGCACCCATTAAACCATTGAAATTGGGTTTTCAAAACGCAATAAAATACAATAAAAATTGATTTGTAGTCGATTTCAAACATGTTCTATAATATTTGAAACCTATACAGTAGTAAATTGAATACTTGTGGTCTTTGTAAGGCTAAGCTGTGCATAAAATTTTTAAAAAATATAAAAAACACGTTTTCGGTGAGGCAAATCTACGGAAAAGTAGGATGTATTAATTTTAATGGGAAAGAATGAGTTGAGTAGAGGATTAGATCAGGAAAAGCAGTGGCACAGTGGTTCTACTAAGAGTGACCAGCTACGAGCACAGTCTTGTTACAAATACAACAAAGGTGGGCATATCATAAGAATCTGTCAGGAAAGTACAGAATCATCAAATTCACCTACTTCCAATAATTTTTCTTTAAATTGTTCTGTGTGTAGAGGTGTGAGTAAATATATTCACTGATTGGTGGTAAAAAGCAGCGCACTCGCCTTAACTGGGGCCTTCGCTTTACATGTACGTTAAACCACAATTTACGCTGTAAGACGTGCACGTCAAAAGCATCATAATCTTATTTGTAGTTGAAATAGTTAATTCACTATACTACTTATTTTACTTGCGTCAAATCACACAACACCTGTTTACAAAGTACCAGATTGCTCGATCTTGATCTGGGCCTTGGTTCGGCCAGAGCCGGAACCGTAAGACTCGATCTTCTTAACGAGGTTCATACCGTCAACGACCTCGCCGAAAACGACGTGCTTGCCGTCCAACCAAGGGCAGGGAACGGTGGTGATGAAGAACTGGGAGCCGTTGGTGTTGGGACCAGCGTTGGCCATGGAGAGAAGACCGGGCTAATTGACGTTAGTAAGAACCCTAAATGCTAACCGCAAAGGCTGCGGAGTCTGAGAACCCTAAGGCTGTAGGATCATGCTAAACCCTAGATGACGAAGGAAGAAGAACGAACCTTGGTGTGCTTCAACTGGAAGTTCTCGTCAGCGAACTTGGCGCCGTAGATGGACTTGCCGCCGGTTCCCTGTGGTCGGTGTTAGTACGCAGATCCAAGTAATGTGTGCAAAGCTGAGCAATTGCAGCGAGTGCGGGCAAGATCAAAGACTTACGTCACCGCGGGTGAAGTCACCACCCTGGAGCATGAACTAGAGACATAATTAGCTTCAATTCATAAAATAGTAATAAAAAAAGACATACGTCGGGGATGACACGGTGGAAAGAGGATCCAGCGTAGCCGAAACCCTTCTCGCCAGTGCAGAGAGCACGGAAGTTGGCGGTGGTCTTGGGGACGACCTGTGATGACGTTGTTAGCACCCACAGCGCTTCAATCGATGGGACTACGCGAGACGTACATCGTCAAAGAGCTTGAAGGTGATGCGGCCGGAGGGCGTACCTAGAAACATAAAGCGTCAGTTGCAGGCCATTGAAGGGTGTGTTTGGTGATGCGCGAGACAGCGGCAGATCACGCCCTGCCCACCGCTCTCTCTCTCTCTCTACAGCCCAGGCAACAAGTACCCGGACCTAAGAAAAGAAGACAAAACAAACAAAACAAACAAACAAACAACATAAAAAAACATACCGCCGATGGAGACGTCGAAGAAAACAAGAGACATTGGGCTCGTGGAGTATGCGCGACGCGAGGAAGAGGCAAAAGTGGACAGAAGCGAAGGAGCAGCGCGACGGGCAAACATTTTATATTTTCAGAAAGGCGCAGGCAGAGAGAAAAAAACCGAACTTGCGACACGCCCTTTTTTCTGCTGCGCTGTGCGCACAACGTCGCGCGACTTGTGCCGTTGGAAGCACGTGACGCGCATCCGAGAGGGCGGCGGCGGCGGCGGCAGCCATATCAGCATCATCAGCAGCAACAGCTTCATCGCCTTCTTCTTTGCCTTACTCAGCAGCAGCAGACGCAATGAACACCCAGCGCATGCTCAACAACCCAAACATCAAGGGTCTCAAAGATGCGGTCCAAAACATCTCTCTTTACGACGTCAAAGCCTACGTCCGCAAGGCCCAGAACGGTATTTCTCTCTTATCGATCATATCTTCATCTCGCTAATCTCCCCAGTCATGATGAACTTTTCTCCTATCGAGGCTCAGGTGCGTCAATTGGTTTTATACGTTTGTGTTTATTGCTGACTTGTCAGGTCCGAGAAGCCACAAACAACGAACCTTGGGGAGCTAGCGGTTCTCTCATGCAGGTAATATCATTCACCCCATCTCTTACGTATATACTAACAATTGACTAGGAAATCGCTGACGGCACATTCAATTAGTGCGTCTCTGTCTTCTTTACTCATTGCAATATACTGACCCTCTAGTGCGAGTTTCAACGAGATCATGCCCATGATCTACAAGGTACGCTGACTATATTGACTTTCAACAACTAAATACTCATTTCTGCAGCGATTCACCGAGAAATCCGCCCACGAATGGCGCCAAATCTACAAAGCCCTCCAACTTCTCGAATTCCTCATCAAGCACGGCTCCGAGCGCGTAGTCGACGATGCCCGCGCCCACATTGCCACAATCAGCATGCTCAGGTCCTTCCACTACACCGACAGCAACGGCAAAGACCAGGGCATCAACGTGCGCAATCGGTCGAAAGAACTCGTAGCCTTGCTCGGTGACGACGAGCGCATTCGCTCCGAGCGCAAGAAAGCCCGTGCCGCGAAGGATAAGTTTGTCGGTGTGGCTTCGAATGATAGCGGTAGTGGTCGAGGCGGCTTTGGCGGTACGGGAAAGAAATATGGCGGGTTTGGAAGTGACTCTGTTACTTCGGATTTCGGTGGTTACAGTGGTGGTGTTTACGGCGATGGCGGTGGCTTTGGCGGGGAGAGTAGTACTCGAGAGGCATATAGCAGTGCGTCAAGGAATTCGGCTCAGTTTGAGGAATACGATGTCGACGAAGACGCCACTACGTCTGCATACGCTTCCGCACCTTCCGAGCCTACTACTCTCGACCCACCTAAATCTAAAGCACCAGCCGTCGATTTATTCTCCTTTGACGACGATAATGACATTCTAGCTGCTACACCCGGTGCTGGAACTCCTGTTGCATCTACTACTCCCGCTCCAGTCAATCCGTCTACATTTGACGATGACTTTGACGATTTCCAATCCGCTACACCTGCCCCTGCAGCCTCGCAACCGGCAAAGTCCACAACTGCCAGCATAACTGATCTTTTCAATCAGCAACCTGCCGCCACGCCTACTGCGACAATCCCATCTTTTGCCGCGCCACCTTCAATCGCACAACCGCAGTACACTCAGCCTACATACGCTCAGCCCACATACGCTCAACCTCAATTCGGTCAATTCGCCAGTGCACCTGTCGCGCAGCAATCATACTTCAACAACACTACTCCTGCAGTTTCTACACCAATGACTGGTACCGCCTCAGGACCCAACTACAACATCAACGGCTTTTCAAGCAGCACAAGTACAGTCCCCAGCACCGCTTCAGTCGCCAGCACACCTTCTTCACAAGCCGCCTCTGGCAAGAAAAAAGACGACGCGTTCGGCTCGCTATGGACGACCGCTGCTTCGACCGCTAAAAAATCGTCGTCGACTTCAAACGCAAGTAGTGGAAATTTGAGCATGGCGGCACTTGCGCAGCAGAGCGCAACAGCGGGTATTTGGGATCAGGCGCGTAGCAATAGTTCGGGATCGGTGCCGACTACTACTACTACTTCTGCTACTACACCGGGATCGTCTTCAAAGCCGTCTGATGATTTATTGTTATTGTAGGGCGATTGAGAGAGTATAGGAATAGAGATATTAGTTTTATGTATAAATGAAATTGGTAGAATGCATGATTGATATGATAAGAGTTGAATTTATAGAAACTATGACGTCAAACATAAAGATTAGTAAATCGTCGATAATTTCACATGTCGAAAGAAATGAACTGTTACGATTCAAAGATTATAGTAAGGAATAATTAACGAAAATTAGTACTATGTACACAAAAAAAATCAACCAAAAAGAAAAGAATTACAAATATGATTAATAACAATTATAATAAGTGCACAATTAGAGTACATCAAACGTATACGAACAACATATATCATAGCAAATTGAAAACAAAAAAGAGAAGGAAAATAAAAAAAAGGGAAAACACAAAACACAACACCAGATGACCAGGGCGCTAAACACGCCAATTGCAATTGTAAATCATTAAGGACAACCCAACCAAGAGAGAGAAACTAAACAATCGAGAACAAGACGGAGAATATAAGAGAAATTAGAACTGATGAACAAATTAGACATAAAAATAGACGGCGAGAGCATGAAAGAAAAAGACATTAAAGATGATGGAGATTAAGTATTATGATTTTCCAGGAGTTGTTGTGGCATTGTTATTGTCGTTTATGTCGTTTGTGTCGTCATTAATCTCGTCTTCCTCAATGTCTTCCCAAGCATCATCAGTTGTCTCTTTACTCTGTTGTTCGGCGGCAGCAGCGGCAGCGGCAAGTGCTTGAGTACGATCGACGTGATTAGCCATGTCTTCGTCTGGACGGAACGCATCACGCTGGATGATCTCGACGTACTCTTCAGGCACAAGACCAGACTCGCCGGTTGCGGGATCCTGCGCAACAAGCCAACCTTGGCCGTGACGGTAGCTGATCCAGATGATCTGACCCTCTTTCAAAGGCACTTCGTTTTCATTCTCCGGCACGAAATCGAACAATGCCAAAGCACGGCCGTGGATCTCGTCTTCGGCAGACGCGACGGAGAAGAAATATTCCCGCTCGCCGCCTGCTGCTGTCGAAATCACCGGTGAAGCAAGGTACGCGTCTTCAGCGAACGGCGGCCCACCTTTTTCAGGAAACTGGGCTGCAGTCGCTGAAGTGGGTTCATTAGGCGGCGACACAGCAGCCGACGATGCAGCCGACGGGTCCTCTGAGTCGAAGAGCTGCTCTGGAAGCGGACCGAGATGGAGTGGGTGGAATGTCGGGTACGCAAAGTCGCGAATAACTGAGCAGCCGATTCTCCCGCCGCCGCCGCTCCCGCTGCAGCTGTCCGCCGTGACTGCGATCGTGAGAACTGTCGCTGAAGCCGTGGTTGATGATTGATCCGCAGATGAGAAAGAAGAAGAAAAGGGAGCTTTGCTGGCTGTTGTTGCTGCTGTTGCTATTGTTGCTGTTGTTGCTGTTGTTGTTGCTGTTGACGACGGACCTGAGTTGGCAGCGTCAATTTGGTGGAGCGATGTCGCCGGGACAGAATCTGCGGCAGACGACATCATCATCGCGGGCTTTCGCGTCGGCTCCAAGTTAAAAAAAACCCTCCGATTTCGTCTGAAATTCGCCCTGGCTGTTTCCTTATTTATTTCGCTACTACTCTCTCTCCTTGAAAAAAATATTCGAGTCTTGTTTAGATTAAAGTGACCGAGATTGTTCCGACCCGCGTCTCGTTTCCCAGTTCCGCCCGGGCCTTCTCCGTCGGCTCGCTTTTGTTTGCGCTAAAACCCTGGATTCCTTTTTTCTGCCTGCGCCAGTTTTCTTTCTTTCTTCTTTCTTTTTCATTATTCACGGAAAACCCTATTGTCTTCTATCTTGGTGCCATCCGCACCTGCACTTATTCTGGGTCTACTATCGCGGGTGTCTTATTTTGGACAGCAGCACACGACTGAGCTGGAGCCGCCGCCGCGCCGCCCGAAGTCTGCACTTTTCGCGCATTTCGCTCTCTGCGTCCTTTTCCTCTTTCTCCTTCCCTGTCTTCCTCAGCAGAGATAATCCGCAATGCCCGCCTCGTCTCCGATCTTCAGCACTTTCCTCGGATGGAAGAAGTACCCCACTCCCATCAGTATGTCTTTTTCTGTTCTGTTCAATTGCTCGTTAGTCGTGGTGGTTTGGGTCATGTGGAACGCGGATTGGGTTGGTCGTGCGCGGCTCTGATTGGCCAGCAGAGCCGTCATTTGGCTCTGTCCGCAATTGTCCCCAGATCAGCGTGATTTCAATCTAAATAACCGCTGTCCATGGTTTTAAATGTACAATTGCTGACGTTGTTATCATAGTGAAGCCCTTGTGGCCCTTCGCCGTCGGTGGTATGTCCACTAATATCTCCATATATCATCCCGACATCGTCTAATTACTTTCTCTATAGCCGTCATCACCTACTACGCTGTCGGAAAGGCTGCTGATGCCATGATGGACAGTACGTTTGCACAATTATAAAATACCAGTATCGCTGTCGTATGAATACTAACAACCCGCCCAGCTGATGAGTTCAAGAACGACCCGCGTCACCCCCGATTCGAGAAGCCCGCTCACTAAACTCTCCTCAGAGTACTAAACCGAATACATGTTCGCCGAGTTACTTCAAATTGATATGTGTTAGCGCATCATTAGAATATGCTTGAAAATATCGTCGTTTGATTGCTCGTTGATTCATTAATTTGCATATTGTGTCGGGTTGTATTATAAATATACAGATCTTTGATTATTGAAGTTACAGTCAATTATTATTGCCACATTCGCAGCCATTATCCGATTACCACATTTTACTCCAGTCTAAATCTGTAGTACTGAGGTACCTGCCCGTAGTATGACGGAACTAATACGTAGCGCTCACAATCCACTCACATCCAACTCCCCCAACTCACGAAATCTCCTGAATCACCAAGTCACCAACTCTTGTTTCTCCAGCCTACCAGATCTTCAACCTAATCCCATCTTCATCTACTTCTCTTCGCTTAGCTGTAAGGTTTGCCAGGCCTCTTGAAGCTTGTTCTGTGATCGAGATTGAGACGCGTGTAAAGCGTAAAGTTATTTGCTTTGAATTACGCGTCGCGTATATCTGCACGTTTCGTTGTTTGAAGGTTGGAGGCTCTGAACTTTTTCCTAACCTGTATATTTGTAAACATCGATATGAGAGTAAAGAACGTAGTCCGTCCCTAAACTTACTTACCACGCAACAACATGTCAACACATGTCTCGGTAATCTCCTCGTTGCATCAACTGATTTTTAACGGGATATATAACTATTGCATACTGCATCAACTATATTTACTGTCGTACAAGAATTCCACAAACGAATCCAGAAATTTATCATATAATCAATCATCAAACATTCTATATCTTCGCTTTTGTTTCAATTCGACAGAACCATTACATGTCCTGATTCTGTATCTCTTTTCTCAATCGCAAAAGTGCATTCTTACTCATTCGAATTTCTTTTTTTTTTCCTCAATTTTCATAATTTTTCTCAATTCACCGCTTTTTGCTATCGTACTCCTCCCTCACCCATCATAACATCTCGAAAACAAACATATAACAAACTAAAAAAAAAACCCTTTGAAAAGCACAACTCTCACTTTATCATATCTGTATATAAAATTGCAACAACTCGTAAAAAAACAATAGTATAAAAAAATACTGTAAATCGTAAACGACATAAAAAAAATAATATCACGTAAATATAAACATAGTAACAAACATAAATAATAAAGTATATATAAATATATATATAAGCCATTTTCCCGTTAATTTCTTTACCCACCCCGTTGCGGCATCTCCACTTTTCCTTTCTCTTGATCTTGATTTCCTGCAATCGTCAGGGTGATCAAGTCGCATCAACAATCATATATCGAAAAACTAAAAAACACATAAACCATATCACGTAAAATAACAATCATTTGTAATAAAGAAGGAGATTGATAGTAATGCTGCGCTTTTTTTTTTGTTCACTATCAACAAATGTAGTAAGTTGTAACTGTATAAATACAAATCTATCATTCACCGCGCTTTGTTTCCTCTTCTTTTAAAACTCGACATAATCGACTTAAACTTATACTCAAAGATCTTCGTCGTTTCTCAAGTTCCTCCACAGCTTCTTCAGCAGTCATATTTCGTGTCCGAATCATCCATTCTATCGTCCGCACAAGAACTAATCGCTGTGAATAAAATTTCCGCTCAGCAACTTCACTTCGCCAGGACGCTCGGAATGACGCGTTCAGTGCTAATATCGACGGCGCGCCATTAATTCCAACTGTCCATTCCTCCCAGAATCTATCAACTGTTTGCGTACTGCGGTCCATTTTGTATTGACCCGATAGTGTCATATTTGACCGTCGTCGCGCGGTAGAGGCAGCTGTTGATGGTGATGAACCGAGCGGCAGACCTCGTAGGGGTGTAACTGGCGCAGATACAGTCTGTCCATGTGCACGCATACTCATCAGCATTGGGTTGTCCAAGTGTGTGCCTGGGAGTACATGTAGTCCTGTACCTGCCGCCGCTGCGGCTGCTGCAACTGCGGCAGCGGAGTTGTTTGATTGATCTTGAGCTCGATGATCTGTATCAACCACGTCTATCGCATCACCGAGCATTCCTTGCGCTGTTGCTCCAGTTCCGGCTGATGCTGATAGTGATAGTAGACGTGGATCATGTAGTTCGACATTATTGGGGCCCAAAAGATTGTGATTCATACTTGATGCAGCTATATCTGGATCTACTAGCGCATTGGTCATTCCGACTGTCCTTCGCCGTGTTTGTTGATGATGCTGTTGCTGTTGTTGTTGATGCTGTTGCTGATGCTGTTGTTGTTGTTGTGCTTGTTGCTGCTGTTGCTGCTGTTGTATTTGCTGTTGTTGTGCTTGTGCTTGCTGTTGATGTTGTTGTGCTTGCTGCTGCTGTTGTTGTAATTGATTTTGCTGATCAAGTAAAAATGATGTCTGACGACTGACGACACCTCGTGAAGCTACAAGCGGATCAAGTTGTGCAGTGCCGCGCTGATCAATAATCCGTTGAATAGCATCGACCTTTGAATGCAATTGCTCGAGGGATTTTAATATTTTGTCTAATTGAAGGTCATAAGCTTGCTGTGATTGTGCCTGTCCATGAGCAAGTTGTTGCTGAGGCTGCTGCTGTTGTGTTTGTTGTTGCTGCTGTGCTTGTTGCTGTTGTTGCTGCTGCTGTGGTGTTTGCTGCTGTTGCTGTGTTTGCTGCTGTTGTGCTTGTTGCTGCTGCTGTTGTGCCTGTTGTTGCTGTGCCTGTTGCTGCTGTGCTTGTTGTTCGGCATGCTGTTGGACTTGCTGAAAGCCTTGTGATAGCAATGTTGTGTGTGGAGGCGGTGGTGCCGAATTCGTAACGACAACGCCCGCAAGTGCGCTATCATTGTACGCAGCAAAGTCTGCCATCTCTCTGCCGCGCAATCACCAGCGCAGCTGATGTTGAATCAATTACTGCACAGCCTGATAAGATAGACAGAAAAATCGGCGCAGCAAATAGATCTGATCTGATCTAAATGCCACTCGTCGAAAAGATCGAGAAGAAGAAGATGATTCAAGCGGTGGGTGGTGGTGGGATCGCGTTACTAACACAGAACACAGAAAACACGCGCAGAGAAGAGCCGCGTGAAAGTTCAGAGACCGTAGTAAAAAGAGCAGTTTGCTCAGAAAACGCGAGATTCTGACAAAAATAGAATTAGCGACCCGAACAGCGTAGAATCAGCAGCCACAATTCGCACTCACTATTTTCGATGATTTGTTCTGTTTTGTCTCTGGAAATTGAATCCTTTCAATAATGTCTTTCTTCTCTTTTTGTGAATTTCCCCGTACTTAGTCGCTGGTCGGCGTAGTCAGTGATTCTTTCGCTGAAATATCGATTGCTGACCGCTGCTCAGCTCTTTCCTTCTTCGTTATTCTCCGAGATCTGCACTCTCAAAAAGTACGCGACTTTTCCCAAATTGTTGACTTCAGCTTCTGCCGCTGCTTCGTCCTCTTCTTCCGCTTGCTGCTGCCGCTGCTGCTGCTGCTGCCTCCGCGCGTTGTCTTTCGCGTGCTTCTCCCGACTCACACAGAGCTCACACAGAACTCACTAATCACCAATCACTGCTCACCGCTCACGACACGATCACACCCGCCATCGCTTCCTCTCGCCTACTCTCTTTAGCCCTTACCCGCCGCTGGGCCCCAAAGCAGCAGTCACAGTCACGCCCGCTGATGTAGGGTTTAACCCTACGCTGCTTCGCCGCACTCGCAGCGCCCGCGCGGCCTGTCGCAGAGCTCTCCGTAGTGCGGTCCTGCAAATCCAAGTCCCAGCAAGCCTTACCTTTCCCCTTTTTTCCGACTTTTCATCTAATTCACATAGTCATTCACAATGGAGAACGATAAGGGAGTCCTCGTATGTGTCCAGTGCTGCTTCTGTAGCATCTTTCTCTGTCGTCGTCGTGTTCTCCATCGCTAACTGTGCCCGTCAAGGTCGAACTTTACGTCCCACGCAAGTGCTCGGCCACCAACCGTATCATCAAGGCCACCGACCACGCCTCCGTCCAGTTTAACGTCGCTGACGTCGACGCCTCTGGACTCGTCATCCCCGGCCAGTACACCACCTACGCTCTCTGCGGTTTCCTGCGGTCGCGTGGTGAGGCTGACGACTCGCTCAACCGTCTTGCTCAGCGTGATGGCCTCCTCAAGAAGTTCGTGATCCTCTCCAAATTTTTCATATTTATTTGGAAGTACTTGGTGCTAACCTATTCTATAGCGTCTGGTCTGCTCAGCGATAAATGCTTTTCGGCTTGCTTTCTTGTTTCAAACTTATAGGTGTCGGAGTGTTCAGTGCGGAAAGAATAAAAAGTTATTGTACATTTACGTCGTCTAATTGAATTCTCATGATTCTCTCGTATTCTTTTTTATTTTTATTGACTGTGTGCTTATTATCTTGAGCGTTTTTGGATTTTACTCGCCATCTCTGTTTGATTGTTGATTTGTGGATAATATGATGTACCCGTCTCATTGTTTTCTTTGAGTTCTGTGGTTATCGTTTATTCTTAATTAATGTCATGCAAATGAGACTTTGGGGTATTCTCTATGAACTTTCCACTCTTGATATTGCCGTGGCCTGCATATTTAAGGCCGCCGGTCAAAGATTGACTTGTAGAAAATAGCCTACTGGAGACTTTTGTTAATTGTCATCCGTTTGACAAAGGACAGATACGGGCTGTACAGCGGTTATAGTTTGGGCATTAGATGTTGACACTGAATAATGCCCTTACTAGTTTCATGTTTCAATGTAGATTGTAGATCACGTGATTGAGGTAAATGTAAACAATAAGTTGCGCGCGTTGTCAATCATGATCCAATTGTCAAAATCTTTTTTGAGCACGCTTTCGTAACTGCCGTTTCTGTTTATCATCTTCTGCTTTCTGATTCACTTCTGCGCTTGGCTGTTTCCTCTCTGTTTTGACGACACTTTGAATCAAACTGGAATAATGACCTCTCAAAAGACTCGTCATGAGTTTAACCAACAATGGTTGACTTGGAAATGTGATCAGCTGAAGCAATCTATAGATCAAGAGATTCGGGAAATGGAGAAATCTAATGCTAAAAATCAAACAACAAACAAACCTGCGAAAGAGTCCCAGATCATATCGGCAGAAGAAAGCGGTCCTGTTATGCATCATACTAAAGAAAAGGACGCCAACTCTGATCCATATCATGCAAACTCTTCTGATTTGACATCTCATGAATTCACTGCTGAAACTGATTGTGAAGCCCCTCCACTTGCTCCCAAGTCGGAAATTCCTTCTGTCATTTACGAAAGAATCATGCAGTTAGAGAGTAACTTGCTGCAAGGGGTCTCCAGCCTTGTGCGATCTACCTGTGTAGCTGCTACTGCTACAAATCTTCAGCTACGATATGCCAAAGAAAAAACTGAAATTGGAACAAATGATCCAACTCTCTATCAGTTTTTCAGCGCATTTATAGAAGCGTATTCTCCAAATGCAAATACTCTTACTAAATGGCAGATTAAAAAACTCTTTGAAAGAGCATTAATTCTGGACGCTCGACTATTTTTTTACAAATACTACGATTGGGCTATGAAAGGCGAAACCTCCCTTCTGGAAATCTATTGCGCTTTCGCATATCAGTTTCCTGAACGCATATTTGCTAAAAATGTTAAGCGCGCTATTTCGGAAGCATATCAGAGAAAAAATGAGACGCCTTCACAATGGCTGCACAGATTGCAGAGTATGTTGCAAGAGTTAAATCCTTCGCTTACTTCAATGAATACGTTCCTGACTACTGTTGCGAGGACTAACTGTACTAATGCACGATTGAGGACTGAATTTTCACACGCTGACTTATCAAATAATTGGCAAGGTATGAAGGTTGTAGCGGAACGATTACCACTGCTAGTGTATGATGGGACTGGATTATTGTTGAAAAATCAGTCGCCCGTGACAGAACCCCCCACATCTCATTCCGAGGCATCTTCTCAAACGGAAATCCACTGTTCGTCAAAGGAATTAGCACAGACTGCATGTTCTACAAATAAGCATGATACAACAAAGCAAAGAGAGCCTTTAGAAAGCTTAAACGACGGCGACTCTTGGGATCAGAGAATGAATAAGAGACAACTTCAGCCAACGAAAAGCTCATGGCTATGGCAACAGATGCAGCAGCAGCTGCAAGTTCAGTCCCAATTACAGTCACAGTCACGACGGCAGTCACCGATGAGATCTCCAGGTGAGACCCCTGTATCGCATAGTCGAGCATCAACAGAGCAAGAAACTCTGGGTGAGTCACCGTTGCGACTGGGTGAGTTACTAGGTAATGATTGCACGCAGAATCACATTTTGGTTGCAAGTTTTTTCTTCGAATAAGAGTGATACTAACGGTGAAAAAGAGCTTGAGCTAGAACGCGAAAGAATGCGAAAAGAACGAGATAGAGAAAGAGAGAGGAAACGCGAAAAAGAAAGGAAAAGAGACTGGGCAAAGAATAGCGAGAGAGAGCGAGAGAAAGCTCGCAAAAAGGATGGAAAGCAGGACGGAAGAAGTTTTCAACAACAACAACAATGTGAAGGGGCTGGACGAGAATCGAAAGAACGCGACTTGAAAGACTTACATGCAGAAGAGGGGCCCTGCACACAAACTGTGGATAGGCAACAAAAAAGGAGACATTCGATACATGATATTCCTGAACAACACCATGCAGAGAATAGAAATGTTGAGACAAAATTTTTGATTGAAAGAGATGATGGAAATAGAAAATTACAAAACCGGGAGCATGAAAATGAAGAAGTACTGCAAAGAGAGCCAATCAAACAACATCTGGGTACGAATAGTAGAGACGACCGTCACTCAAGGGAATACAGAGGCAAAGTCAATTTTGAAAATGCTACAAAACAGGGTATCTGCAGAAACTTTTCACATATTGCTTCACAAGAATATGCATGTATGCAGGAGAAGATACTGGTAACAATTGAGTCTAAAAATAAAAAATCTCACAAGGAATTTCAACAATTAACGGCAATTCCGTCTCAATCAAATCTTATGGAGTTAGTGCAAACAAACTGTCATAGCTCACCACAGCAACAATCTCAGAAAAAAGAGACTAATTCATCAAAACAGAAATTTCACTCGAAGTCTGCAGAATCCAAGAGATCAAATTTTCAATTTTTTGTTCCTTTCAGTAATGGCAAGCGTAAGAAAGGAAGTCACAGTAATAAGAGGAAAAATGATACACAAACTACTTCTCAGCCTGAAAATTTTATGAAGTTTGTTTTGTAGTCATTATCATATAGCTATGGTTCGTATACGCTGAATAAATTACTAGTTCCAAAGTTATATTTGTCGATATACTATGCGATGTACGCACGTGACAGTCTACCTTTAACAGCAATTTTGCTGGTTTTGAGTAGATTCGGCACTTTGAAAGATCAGAACGATATTTCCAACTCGCGCTTGTGTATTGATTCGCTTAATTGTGATCTCAATACTGTAGAAGTTTATAAAATTTCTAGGATTATTTATTCGAGAACTACAGCCGTGGTTTGTCTGTGCTTTCCTGCCCTATTTTTGATGTATCCTATCCCTCAATGAAATTTGATGAAACTATTTCCGTTTGTGAGATAAGAGTTCAAAAATCAATAGGTTGACTACAATACCGCTAGTTATCATAAAAAGAGGTATTTTAATAATTAAAAAGATTGACGTGTTTTTCGGTTTTTTGGCAAGCATTGTGTTCATTTAAAGTAGAAAAATAAAGAAAACCAACTATAGAGCCTACAACAAATTTACTTCATTTATTTAATATATTTAACTTGCAATAACTAATAATTCACGTAATTTTTTTGAATATGATAAATAGTGTCTGAATAAAATCACATAGTACAAACAAAGAGAAGAGCAATAAACCAAGGCAAATTTTAGAGAAGAAAAAAGAGCTGAATTTTACTTAACTAAAAGTTACTTTACTTCAATATATTTCTAGTGAGCGCTATTTACAGTTCTTTCTACTAGTGTGTACTCGACTTAGATATAGATCAATTTTAGACAGTCGCCTTCTTCAAAGTATATACCAGGGGATAATTCTTGCATGACGTACATTCAACATTGAGCATATTATTGAAATCGTTTTATGTAGTTTATTTGAGAAAACAAAGACTAACACAATAGGCGGATTCAAATAATTACTTCTGCTCTGTATTAGAAGTTATACTCATGTCATAATTCACAGTCAGATCTGATTTAATTTTTTTTGCATACCTGAAAGCGTATTCACTAATCATGTTCTACTTTGTGAGTTCTCAATTTCTACCGTACAATTTACAATATACAATATATAGCTGATAAATAAGCAGAGACCAGTGAGAATAATGACAGACTGCAAGCTTCTCTTCTTTATAAAATGAAGATAACGATTTGAATGGTAAAACGACAACAGCCATTTCTGGCTCGTTAAAGTAGTACTTGCAACTATACCTGTAGATTTATGTATCCAGAAATTGGGAAATTATAATTTTTATCTCGCTACTGGGTCCGTTTTATTAGTATATCCACTTCTTCACCAGCGTTTTAGCGTCAAAAACAGCATTGGGAGTTCACCTTTAAACTTTCGCGTCATCTCCTGACAACCACCCAAAAAACAAATTCATGTCCATCACAAAATGGTACAGCCACCGTATCCTTTGCTGATAATCAATAATATACATCAAAAGACTTGAAGATTTTTTGAAGAACATGGTATCACTCATCAAACAACAGTTCCTCATACACCTCAACAGAATGGGGCCGCAAACAACAAGTTCGTTGGAAAAGTTACAAACACTAAATCTGACAATAAACTACAGAAAAGTGTCTACACCCATGGCATTAACCCAATCGCAAAAACGATGACTGGGCCAGAGTATTGATAAGCGAAGCTTTTAAAGATGCGAAGTTGCACATTCCTTCAAAGTCGGAAGATAGAGTTGTGTATATTACATGTTCGATTAATTTTTAAATTGAGCAGAAACTGAATTGCTGCACAACAATACTTGATGAACACAAAGGGAGATTGCATATCCAAAAAAGGGTTCTGTTTGGTATTAGAGGACTTTCCAAGGGCAAGCTAAAATTGACATAAGTCCTTTTGTTTAACTCCCCCACGATGGTTAGAAATTGTGTGACATGTTGCAAAAAATTTCAGTTCATCTTTATTTTGTGGCCGTCAAGATATCTTCGTTTTCGATTCAAACAGGCCTTTACCGAGTTTTCTCTTAAAAGTGAAATGACAGGCTATTTGACTAGATAACTAAAGAAAACAATGTAGAGGGGGTATCAGTTTTGTTCAAAATCGTCAGTTGTTGATTCTAAAGCTGAACTTCACGAGCAGCAATTGATTAAGATGAGTGAGTTAGATGCTTCCAACGTTCCCTGTTCCGCGTTAAATTAAAGTCAGCAGCGTTTCATCAGTGATTATTTAGCGAATGTCTCAAAACACATGAGCAAATCTGTTTTTCTGTTATTCGACTGTGCGTAGATAAACTGTTTTTGATGCTACGTCAACCTCTTAGATTAGTCTCTCTTTCTGTATTATGAGTGTCTGCCCATGTAACTCCATACTGTTTATATTTCTGAAATACTTTCGATCGAGTTTGTTCGACTCATCTGCCTGAAAAAGAGGGATCCCCACTAATAGCTCTCAGCATTGTTAGTATACACACTATTAGAAAATTTAATAACATATCAACATTGCGTTTGTATTGACTCGAGGAAAGCCTTAATCGCGTTCTATCGATTTGCTGTGAGATTCAGGTCCTCACTAACACAGTGGTACAATCAGTCTGAAGGTGGAATAGATTAGTGACGTGTGTGGTACGTGATACTGTTTGTTTTACTTTTTGGCTGTGTGACCGTTGTGCTGCTGTGTTACGCGATGTTCGACAATGATCTCTCACTACTGTGAAGATCTGATCGAAAATCTAGCATACCTTCAGGTTCTCAAGCATGTCTTTCATATCTGTATACCGTGACCGTCAGCGCGAAGGTTGAATTAGTTATGATGTTTGTGAAATGAAGCATTCTGTTCCAGTTGAGTTGGACTATGAAAGGAACACAGTACACAGTTTTGAACAGTTTCAGCTCATAAAGCCATGTTTATATGAAGTTTTAAGTATGATGCGAGTTAAAATCAGCAGAAAGAACTAGATCATGAATTATCATCTCGAAATAGCAGATACCTGTACCATGGGTGACCGGAACCGGTGAGACTCATAGCAACTTTCACAGATAAAGCCAGCTATTATATTTACTATCTTACTGATGAATTGAAATTGTTACAAAGAAAGTTTCTACGCGCTTTACTATTTGTTACAGCACTATTTGACGACGCTAGAAGACAAAAAGAAAAATTTCTGCGATATACAATAGCAGATCAAGTGGACTTTTGCGGTTTATAACGAAGCCGCACGGGGAAGGTCATGAGTTGCATCAACCAGGAAAAGGGTTAAAAGTGAAATAAAACGGGCCGCGAAGGAGTATTTTCGCACGAAATGGCAACAAATAAACAAAGATCGTGCGGCGGGAGTTGATCGAACTGGTCTCCCTCAAATATTATAAATAGACCCCTCCCCGCCCTCGATTTGCCTTCTTCTCGTTCAATAAAAAGGCTTGACTCAACATCTTTGACACTAAAGAGTCTCTCATACAGATAAGATTTTGCAACTAAACTTACTAATCGATGATACGTTGCACTCTTATGTTCGATCAATGATTTGATTTTTCCGGATTTGTCCTGGCCTACGTGTGACCATTAAAGACTAGTCCTACAATGTGAGTGTCCCTTTACCAAGTTTTGGGAAGACTTTACTAACTACCACGCAGTCTTGCTTGTCTACCTATGGTGCCGCAACGCGTCTTCTGCTCCGGCTCCTCATATTTTGTCAACATTCACACGATTGATTCGCCTATGTTTTGTTAAAGCCTTTCAATCTTTGTGAGTGATTACAGTGTTTACTGCTGACATTTCTAACATGATACAGTTCGTGACAGCCTGATGATCAAACCGGCCTAAGAGTCTTCTTGGGTCAGTTGGGCTCACGGTCGATATCCTCCTCGTCGATTCTCACGGGTTCAAGTCCTATCAAAAGGGTGCCTGAGGACTGCCAATGCTCATGTAGCAGCGTCTTCATATAGGTATTGGTCTTGGACATGATACTACAAACATCAACGCTGCCATGACTCCCAGTCCCTCCTGCGGATGCGTGTTGATAAGTATTAGCCTTTATGGTCATGAGATGAGGCGAAGTTAGGGGTGAGACGCTGCTTTTTAAAAGCACGTGTATGTCAGGCTGGTTTTGAGTTTTACTTGGATGGCTGGTAGGTGTTGCTGCAGGTTACTGGCGGTAATACTTCAGACAGACTAGTGGTTCCATACACAACTAAACTACAGGTACGTGCAGTACTTGGTGATATGATATTCGAACTAACTTGATGAATTAGATACATACATGCACATTTACAAACACCTCAACGACAAAGCGCTCAATATGACATAATTATCACCAATATTTCGCGATCACTGCTTTGCTTCACCAATCGACGCAAATTGATGGATAATGAGCTTTTCTGCTGCTTTACTAATGTGCTGGTCTGTCTGGAGGCTACTTGGAAAGATACTTATTTGATGAGTTAGTAGGAGAGTGAGGGGGATTGTTGTTAGTTATAAAAACATACCTTTTTCTTGTCTGTAAACTATATATGCACCGTAATTCTTGAAAGCCTTTCAGAATCTGGTAATCTGCGGAACGATCGTGTCGCTCACAAATTGGCTCTGCTAGTGGATGGAATAAAAAGTAAATAGCACAGATACACACAGGAAATTACGAGCACCAAATTCCATAATTTAGAAAACATTTTCTCAGACTTACAGCACGACTCTATAGAAAATTTCCATTACTTCCTAGAATTAGAAATTTAAGATTGATAGATAAACTCTTGTTCACTAAAAGCTAAACCTTGATGAAGTTTATTACGGTATTTGTGTTTGTAATTTGAATTATGTATTATAAGCGCTCACCCGCAATATTATCTGAATACATTCCAGTCTATCATTCAAAAGCCGAACCAGGTTAAAAAAAAACTCCGTTACAATGCATATTAAAAAAACTCTCTATTCGCTATTATCATTCTCCTGGTAGTCTTCTGTGCGAGCAACATTGGATCTCTTTGGGATTAAGTCTTCATGTGATGATAATGAGTCTGAGAAAGATTTTTGCAAAATTTTGTCTTCTTCATTATTGACCTCCTCAGAATTTCCAGGAGTACTCTCGCTTTCCCGCATTATCAGTTTTGCAACAGACTTTGCTAATTCTTCATGCAAATCACTCCCCAAATGTTGCTGTTGGTCATTCGTTTCTAAAGATGATCTAGTATCTTGATTATTCGGAAGATTTGTAGCAAACATAGGCTGATCGTCATCTTCCTCGTCATCATCTTCGTCATGCATTTCATTCTCAACTCCACTTTCATCATCACTGTAGATGTTGTTGTTCATCGAAGGCGCGGACGATGGAGCCGGAGAGATATCAGTTAGATTCTTTATGACATGATGCTCACTTGACACAAGAGTAGGTTCAGGTTGCGTAACTGAAGCGACAGTTGTATCACGAGCATATAAGCTTTCTGAATCTAAAAACCCAGATCTCAGAGCTGCAATTGAGCCATGCATGATTTGCGCATCTCGGTGTAATGATGATGACGAAGTTGACTGCTCAGTGGGTTCCAGTTCAGGGGCCGGGGAACTTGTTCCCGGTTTGCGACTGTGCTTTGCAACATCCTTTTCAAGCCGAGAAAGAATCTCCAAATATGAATCTGGTGGGGCTTTCTCTACCAATTTCTCCAGATTCAAGTTACTAAATAAGGTGAGTTAGGTAGATGAATGAATGGAAGTACATACGTTTGATTATAAAGGTCTGCGTAAAGAAAAGAATTAGCAAGCTCTGTTTCTGCAATTTGTCCACTCCCTTGTAACCCAGTCTTTTTCATGAGTCCATTTATCATTTTGAAATTGTCTCCACTCGCACTTATACCCTCTATTGTCAACATCTTTCCTATATCGCTTGATGCACGATTATTTGACGACGCCGATGATGACGAACGAACAGCCAAATCAGAACATTCAACTTTTGTGACTTGCCAGTCAGGTGTCAACGATGTAGCATTTACAACAGTCTTCGCATCTTCTGCGAAATCAACAATGATTACACGAGAGTTAGATTTGCGTTGTTGACTCTTTTGGCTAGCAGACGCCGCACTGAATGGAGAAGGATATTCTGGATCATCAATATCATCATTAAAAAGATAGTGTACTTGAGGATGATAAGTTTTTGGCACGATTCGTGACTGTATATGCGAACTAGGAATCTCTGCTTCGTCAATGATTTTACCCACGGACGATGTGGTTGTGTCTTTGATTACTGTAAAGTAAAGCGGAGGCTGCGCTGATCCACGACGCTGTAGATTTATTTTAACATTTTGAGTACCAGTAGTGTCAATACTAGCAGGAGTAGCAGAACGCGAGCGAGATTGTGATGCTCGCGAGGCCATAGTTGAGTATTCTTTTGGACAAAGGCAAGCTCTGATGTCACGAGCCGACCATACAATGTGCGGCTCACGCAAGACCAATGTGATTTAACCCTGAGCAGCTTTATACCCTAAATGTGGTGGTTGAAGTCCGCGATCAGAGACAGAAATCTAAATGGGATGTATTGATTTTTTTTGCAACTATTGATTAGTCTGAATTCTATAAGCGTGGTTGCTAGAAACCGTGGTTGAACAAGAAGCTACCAACAGGCCGAAGCGAATTCTTTGAACCTTATCAGCTTCAACAGCGCCATCTCAAGCCTCCAACTCTAAATAGCGCGTAAACCCAAAGTGGGCATATATAAGTATACTCCTCCAAAAGTGCCGTGCATCAAATTGCTCTCAACCAAGAACAGCATGCCCGGAAATACGGTATCTATCATTGGCGCAGGACCTGTAGGTGCGCTTGCGGCTACCTACTTTGCGAATGAAGGATGGAAGGTCACCCTGTATGATCTTCGAAGTGGTACGTAAATTATGCATGGATCAAGGTATTCGAGCAATCAAACTGATAAGTTTAGATCCGAGAGCGACCAGAGGTTCTACTGCTTCAACCGGAAAATCGATTAACCTTGCTCTTTCTCACCGAGGGATTGAAGGTCTTCGGGGTGCCTCATCGGAGCTGTATTCTATGGTTATGGACAATGTTGTTCCGGTGTACGGTCGCATGATTCATGATCGCCATGGCAAACAATTACCACAGCCATATGATATCCACGGAATGCATATCAATGCAGTGGATAGAGGCTGGCTTAATGGTGTACTTCTTGACTTTGCAGAGAAACTTAAGAATGTGGAGATCAAGTTCAATCATCGTCTTGTTGATTGTGATTTCGACACTAAAACTTCAAAGTTTGAGACAGAGTATGTGATCTAAGATTATTTTTTACAGACAGAAGCACTGACAATGTAGATCCGGAGAGGTAGAAGCTAAAGCTGATTTAATTGTGGGAGCCGATGGTGCATACTCAGTTGTTCGTCGTCAAATGATGCGAGTTGAGCCAGTTGATTTCGAGCAAAAGTTTATCGATACACTTTGGTGCGAAATCTCGATTCCACCCAAAAAGCTAGCGGACGGAAAGGAAACATATCCACTTGACCCCAATCATTTACATATATGGCCTCGGAAAACATTCATGCTGATGAGTTTGGCAAACATTGGAGAAGACAAATCGTTTACGGGAACATTATTCATGCCTCGTGCTAACTTTGACGACATTGTATATCCCAACGATGTCATTGACTACTTCAACACTTTTTTCCCTGACGTTGTACCTTTAATTGGAGAGGAGGATCTGTGCAAGCAGTTTTTTGAGAATCCCAAGGGAAATCTAGTCAGTGTAAAGTGTGCACCATATCATTACTTGGATCGATGCATTTTAATTGGAGATGCCGCACATGCTGTATGTTTTCCGACAATAGTAGAGATAATGAGCTAACATGACTAGATGGTGCCTTTTTACGGCCAGGGAATGAACTGCGGATTTGAAGATGTGCAGAAGCTTTTTGAGAATATTAGAGAGACAAACTCGATTAGTTCCGCACTTGAGCTTTACTCTGCCACGCGTAAAAAAGATCTATTTGCGATTTCGGAACTTGCGATGGAAAATTACGTTGAGATGCGCTCATCTGTGACTTCCAAGATGTACCTTGCGCGCAAAAGCACTGAAGAATTTTTGTACAAGCGCTTTCCCAAATTGCATGTGCGTACTTTGTACCATATGGTCAGCTTCACAAGTATTCCGTATCATATCGCAATGGAGAGAAGTCTCAGACAGGGTAAGATCTTTAGAGGAGCAGCAGTTGGAGCGGGAATTGGAGCATTGGGCTTTGCTGCATACGGAGTTTATAGATTCCGTAAGGTGTGGCAAAACTGATCTTTCGATGCAGATTTAATTATAGAGTGTTTGTATTAGCGACTGTAAATAAGATTAATTTAGTTCTTCAGATGGCATAGCTGTTGTCCAAGTATAATATACCCCCATTCGCATATCTAAAAAGCCGTTCTCGTCTATTTCGGAAGCGGCTTTCTCATTCAAGATATCGTCAACTTTTTGTTTCACGCTATTCTTTTCTGAATCAGAAAGATTCGTAATATAGCTCTTTGTCAACCATAGTTGATAAACATCTTGTGGTCTAATTTTGTAGCTCCAGTACATCGTGTCATGCTGCAAAGGCTCAAACAGTTCACGAGCCTCACGAGACTGGAACACATTGAGCCAATTCATTCTTCGGAACTGAGGAAGATGCACATCATAAGCCCAGCATAACTCGGCAATTTCGCGCTGCCATACGCTGTTCTTTTCTACTTCAGGCTCAAAATTCCAAATTAATGCAAGTTTACCAGTCGCAGGGACCAATACGCGATAAAATTCGATTAAAGACGTAACATCAGCAAACCAGTGGAACGCCTGAGCACAAAAAATCGCATCGAGAGAGTGATCCGGAAATGGGATGTTGTATGACGACCCTTTCAAAGCTGGTATGGAAGGAAACTTTTCGCGAAACGTCGTGAGCATACCATCCGATATTTCAACAGCAGAGAGATCAAACCCGCGGTCTTTAATAAGATCTGTGAATTTCCCTGTTCCGCTAGCAAGATCAATTACACGCGGATGCGGAGGCAACGCAAGCTTCTCGACAAGTGCATCAACGGCGGGCTTGAAGTGGGTGGGACGAAACTGATCATACAGGGAATGATTTGCGTCAAATGCTGATAAGGATTTGGGATGAACTTTAGCAGAAATGCCAGCAATCGTTGAAAAGACGCGTCGAGGAGCCATTACAAAATTCGCGTGCAAGATGTTTGTTGATGAATGACCAGATTGGGTCAGCGCGTGTTGTCAGGTTTCTTTTGCTTTTAGAAGCATGTAAATGCGCAAAGAGCTGAATACGAAGCCGAAGCGAGGTCCCTGCTATCAGAAAAAGCCCATTGCTCTGCGGCGCAAATTCAAGAATGACGTCATAACTCATAAGTAATTAAATGTAATGCATAGGAAGCTGTCAAAGTGCCAATTTTCCGCCGCCCAAAAAGAACCTGTGCCTGGACAGGAACCAAGATAATTGAGACAGCAGCCGTAGTTATCAGGTAATCAGCCACGTGATTGTCAGCGATCGATCGATCGGAAGCGCGGTGCTACGTTGTCAACACATCGCTGTTTACAGTGTTCTCAATCCAGTAGCCTTTGCAATTCACCGTGCACGCATTAATGCAAATAAAAAAATAAATAAAAAAAGGCTCGCGCAATTTCGAACCTGCAGAACACAACAACACAAGCCACACTCGCAATAAGCTTTGATCCGACATCAAGAAAATTTTAGATTTCGGTCAGAGTAAAGATCTCAGAGTGGGCTGATGGGACGCTAATTAGGCTCCCAAAGGGCGGCCTGCTGCATTTTAGCGTGTCGCTCGCTTGATTTATGCCTCTGTCGCGCTAAACTACTTCTAGAAAAGTGTCGGCCGAAGCCGCGTGCTTGCCGAGTCAAGATTAGTCTAAACTTCAATGAAACTGATTTTAAGGTTCTATGTTATTTTTCAGTAGGTTATCGAAATGGCATTGATTCATGTTTCTTGTATGTACTAAATACAGAACGAAAAACAAATATTAATACGCATTACACAGCATAATTCAAAAAGAAAACGATCTGGACAAAAAAAAAGACAATCTCGTAAACACAGATTTATAAAAAATTCAAAGCAAATGCAAACCAACTCCGCGGTACCCTGTATTCAATATTACTGTATCCCTACTTCCCCAGCACGACCTTGTGCGCCCTTTCCCAACCGCACCTGTACTTCTCAGTGCGACAAAACTTTTAGAAAAACATTCTCATAATAAATAATGGCGTCAATCAACAATCAAAAAGAAAAAAAAACAATACCGTTTATCTTGTCCTGTACATGTAGCCCTTCCACTCTTTGAAACCTTTACACTCTCGCCGAACTTGACACCCTCACAGGGGCAGATGTAGTCGTTGCCGCTGCGTCGTTCACGTTCTCAACCATCATCACAGGCGAATCAAATGGCGACTCACTCTCTGTGGGTGAAGGTGAATGCGATCGTCCAACATAAAACCTTGGTCCACTATGCATGCTTACATAGGGTGTAGTTTCATATTGTCCGAAGCCATTACCGTGAGCTGTACTTAATGCGACTGGTGAAGTCATGGATGATGAAGATGCAGTAGAATTTCCCGTCGATCCGGGTTTCCCAACCTTGGGTCCTTGGAACTAAATTTGAGGTCAGTAATCATTGTTGTCACATAGAGTTAAAAAGTACATACAAAGCAAAAGTTATTCAGAAACTCTTGATATGATGTTGAATCTATAGCGGGTTTCTCCTTGACCACAAGGCCTGGAGCAATTTTTTCACGATCAACCCGCAAACTAGCAAGTTGATCATTGACATGTCGTAAGTCGTCGGATGAAGGACCAAAAGCAAGCCCGCGCTCGCCTTGCATAAGCGAAGCGTCACCCGGATTAGCAGCAGTGCCAGCAGGCTCTTTTAAGCCAGGATCAAAAATGGCTCGCGGAGAACCAGTACCAGAATTATCAGCACTGCCAGTACCGTTGAGTCGTCTATATTGTCCGTTGCCAAACGCAAATGAGCTCTGGGATCTGCGATCGGGAACAATGGTCTCTTGGGAAGAAGAAGATGAAGGATTTGAAGAAGTCAAAGTCGATGAAGACGAAGATGAAGATGCAGAAATCGCAGCATTGAGAGAAGTACGAAAATCATACCGTGCATTAAAGGGACGGCCAGCAGGCGAAACGATTTCTGTAGGTGTGGTAGGACGAGAGGTCCGAATTTTAGATGGAGAGCCCGAATGCGTCAACGAAGTCATAAGTCGCGGATCGGAAGTAGCTGCAGCAGAGACTGGTCCAGTATAGAAGGATTCGAACGAATAATCCTGAAGATCTGGCTTGGGCGGCGTGCGAGACCCAAAAAGAATGGAATTAGAGGGAGGAAACATAGGCGGAGGCAGATCAACTTCAGAATCCGAGAGACGGCGTTCAAAAGCAAAACGGTTTTGCTTGACTTTGCGACGAAACTGAACTTGGAAATTTGCACCATTATTATTATCCCAAAATTCTGAGCCATTAACAGAGTAACGGACACAAAAGAAAAGTGTCTTCAATTCTAACTTGGAGAAATCACCCAGTTTGATGACAAATGTAAAGCGATCATAGCCAGCAGGCGGGCGGGGATACGGGGAGAGAGAGGCGTCCGAGTAGTCAGCAGCGACTTCAGAAATTGTCTTCCAATAGTCGACGGTGAATTTAACTGCAACCCATTTCGAGAACGCAATATTGCGCACAGCTACATGACCAAGAAGAGAACGATGATCAGGTGCAAGAAAGACGCGTTCGGTATAAACAAGAGATTCGTAAGGTGGATGGTCACGGGAAGGAAAGTTGGGCAGCACGATTTCCCAGTCGTAGATTGACAGAGGCGAAGAAGAACGAATAAAGTCTTCATCAGCAAAGCCTTCGAGTTCCGAATCGTCGACCGGAGATGCCTGGTTTGAAACAGCGGTCGGACGTTCAGCCTGGAGAAAGTGGCGGACATGCTCCAAATGTGTATCGAAATGCACGTTCTTGGGGAAAGTTGGGGTCGAAGGAACAGAGGAAGGACGACGGGACTTGAGCGAAGGCTTCACAAGCTCGCCCGACTTCTTGCGAACCATTCGCGGTGGTCGATCGCAGTCGTCATCGGGTTCGTCATCGTCCTCTTCAGTGGAAATAGCTCCAGCAGCAGCAGCCGCAGCGGCCTCTCTCAGATCGACCATCGACCGTGATGACTGAAGCGAAGCAGCAGACAGGTCATCCTGTTCCAGCTCTTTGTCGAGATCAGCAATTGAGCTTCTTCCCCGGTTTGTGGTGAGGAACTCCGTCCTGCTTTCGCTGAGTTTTGGGGTATTTCGCCGAGCAAAGCCGTGCAAGTAGAGCACGCTCGACGGAGGACTCATCGGGTGCAATGCAGGCGGAAGCATCTCCGGCAGGGACGAAGGCTGCTTTGGTGCCACAGCCGCCTGAGCGAACGCGGCCGGGGGCGTGTACGGCATCGAGAAGAGGCGGGAAAGTGGTAAAAGAAGCGGGAGAGGAGAGGGAGAGAGGAAGAAGAGGAGCGGGGCGGCGGCGGAGAAAGAGGGAAAGGGAGCACAAAGACAAGAGAAAGGTTAGTTTTTTGTCTTGATGGCTTTCGTCGGCGGACGCTCCTTTGCCGGCGAACAAAACCTGTCTCTGTCAGGCACGGCCACAAGCCGCACAGCCACGCCCATTGCCACGCCCAGCCGCACCACGCAAAGACGAGCCATGACCTGGCCCCCGCCACTGTCGACTTATCGGGGGCGCCAGTTTGCTGCGACATCGTGCGACACCGTGCGACATTGTGCCGACTTCCTTCTCAAGAACTGTTACATACAAAAGCTGTTACAGCCATATTAGAGATCGTTTTCTTTAATTCATTCATTTATTTACTTATGCTACAGTGACGAATTCGCGCTTGCGACCGCTGCCGGCGTCGGGCTCGTTCATATCAAACTCCCGCTCGCGTGCTTCTGCATATCGCCGCCGCACTTCGCGCAGGCCTGCTACATTGAACCCAGCTTCGTCACGCTGACGTTGAACCGCGACCCTCAGACGCGTCCGAACGCCATCCAAAGTCACGCGTAGAACCTCGTTTGCAACAATTTGCTTGTAGTACATCCGCATGATAAACACCAGCACGCGCGTGGCCAACGGCACGTTCCATCCATGTGCGGCCCATTCGCTCACAAACTTCACAAGCACAACCACCTTATCAAACGGTAATAGCATTAATGCGTCTTGTAACTGTGCTGCTCGGACGCGCTCAACAACTTCAAGCACATATCGCTCGGCACTGATTCCATCCCGCGCCAAAAACACTATATTGCGCTCTTCGCCTGGCCCTCGTTCCAGATCGGCCTCTCCGAGCTCGAGCGCCTCCGCAATTCTCTCCCCGGCAACTAACGTTTCAGTTGTCTGACGTCCACCCGCAGTAGTGACCTCATCGGCGCTCCCGTCGGCAACTGCCTCGTCTCCCGTGCTCAAAGAACCAGCCAGCGTAGTCTCATACATTTCTTCCATCTCACGTTCTCGCTCTTCTTCCAAAAACACCTCATCCTCTGTCTGCATCCATATCCGAATACTCTTATCGTGTGAAGCAGACACAACAAACTCTCCTGACGGCGCCACGGCCACCGCCCATACTTCAGATCTGTGTCCTTCAAGTTTCTGAATATTCTCAAATTTGTCTCCATCCCAGTATTTTACCAATCCGTCCTTACCCGCACTAAAAAAGTTGTGCGTTTGTGCAACAAATTCAACGGACATGATACTATCGTCATGCGCAAATAACGATTTATGACAATCACCAAAGTCGAGACCCCAAATCTTGATATTTTTGTCTGCTGAACAACTGATCAGTAGTTTCGAATCATACGAAATATCCATAGACAGTACTGGCAATTTGTGTCCATAAAGGTTTAAGAAAAATTTGAGAGAATCCAAATAAAACACCTTAATAGTGCTGTCCAGTAGTGATACGGCAACATATTTACCATCAGGAGATAACCGCACGCTAAGCACGTCCTCACTAAGTTCTAGTGTACGCCGATGCTTCACAGCCATGCGTGAGACCGCTCGCGTAGTACCCGGAACCGTTTCCTGCACGACTCTGAACTCCCAAAACTTAACTGTCTTGTCAGCGCTTCCAGTAACTAATGACTTCCCATCAGCGCTGACTTGAAGAGACCACAAAGCTCCTTCGTGTGCATCAATCTCTTCAATCAATGTTGAACTAACAACATCAAAAAGTTCGATTTTACCTTCTTTTGTTCCAACGACAATCTATCTTGTTAGTATTTCTATTCATGAGTTGAGATAAAGAAACACTTACAATACTGTCTCCTGGAAGAAAAGTGCAGCATAGCGCGTATCCACACTCAAATGTGCGTACACAGTTTGTAGTTTTGACGTTCCATATCTTTAAACTTCCATTCGACGCACTCGCAATCATTCCATCATCAGAACTCACGCTCAATGCACGCACGTCCGTACGATGTCCTGGAAGATCAAGCGCATACGTTCTGTTATACTCCGGTGGCTCTCCTTTGCTAGCCTTCTTCATTTCGGCAGGTATGGTGACCGTGTACATCTCGACGCAATTACTTGATAATGAAGCAACAAAGTTAAGACTGTCTCGCTTATTAGAATCTGTCATGGCCCAGTCGATGCTACGAACACGAGCACTAGCTCGAACAATAACAAACGGAACGTATGTCTCACTAACATCGTCTTCACTGGGCTCGTTTTCTCCACCTTCAACACCTTTCTCTTTCCGTCGTCGCCGCTTGCGCGCAACTGATTTTTTCACTTCTGCCATACTGCGTATCCGCAATATCTCAACAGCGCGATCAGTTCCGTGAACGGCAAAAAAAGGTGCAGTGGGGTGGAAAGCAATTGTTACCGCGCGGTCCTTACTTTGCCTTAATAAGACACCTTGTAAAACAATCTTTCGCTTTGAGGCGTCATCTTCATCCACATCAACATGCCATACACGTACTTCAGCCTCACCACCAGCGGTTAAAATCACCACTGTGTGCTTTTCAGGATTCACTTGTGCAGCCATTGCCCAACATTCGCCTCGATGCGCAACATGGGTCTCTATACAGTGTTGTGATTCAAGATCCCATAACTTTATGAAACCATCCTTAGAAACACTTGCCAACCATTTACCAATTAAAGCCTCATCATTGTCAATTTCCATAACAGAGGTTTCCTCTTCATCTTCAATTTTGATCTTAGTCGAAGGATAAATAAAATCAAAACCAGTGATCTGGTCCTTATGGCTTCGTAGTTTGTATAAGCCAACTTCGGAAATAAGATCCCATATTATAATATTAGTATCTCTTGATCCAGATGCCAGACGAGTTCCAGATTTATCAAACTTCAGTACAGTGACTGCAGATTTATGTCCGTTGAAGCTCACAACGACAGTCTCCGTCTTTGCGTCCCACACTCGAATAGATCCGTCCGAATAACCAGCAGCAAAAATATCATTGTCGTAATTAGCCAATGCAGTGACTTCCGCCTTGATTTCAATATCGTTCCATTTAAATTCCTTCTCTCCCTTCTTCACATCCCATCCAATAACGCTCTCTAAGGCACCAGTAACCACTCTACCAGCAGATGAATCAGATGAGAGCCATACAAGATTTGAACTTGAAGCAATAACGCCAAAAGCAGCGTCAGGCTCAAATCTCAAATAAGACTTCACCATAGCTCGAAAATATGATTGGCGGCCAGCTTGGACACAAACAATAAAGTACTCTCGTGAGTATCAAAAAATCGCTTCTTTAATTTTTTATTTCCATCAGGGTTGAGATTTTTATTTTTCTGTTCTCCCAACCAAGTCTATCACGATGCTGTGCTATTTGTGCCATAATACTAACTTACTAAAGCATAAGATTTTTCTAGCTGTTCAATTCCGAACTCATGTCGAGTAGAAAAATCGAGTCGAATTGTGCCGTTTTCTGTGCGAGATATTTAATATAATCTTTTCCATATTTTTTCTCTTTTTCAGGTGATGTTCTATAATAGAGCTTACAGTTAAACGTCTAATGAGTTGAAAGTACTTTGTAAAAAGTAAAAAATAGCAAAAAGAATGACAAATATACGATTGGGAAAAAAGGTGGAAAATCGTTTGTTGCAGATCTTCTGCTCCTTGGCTCGAAGCGCGGAACTGCTCCGTCTCCGCTTACCACAACTTTTTTTGTCTGATTCGCTTATTTGCTGGTAAATGTAAAGTACACATATCCGAAACAGATAGAGAAAACCGACAGAGATTCTAGATTTTCTAGTCTAAAAGTCAATGATCCAGAAGCACAAACAAAAGCAGACTTGGTGATGAACTTCGACCTTTTTCATCCCTTCGCGGTACCAACAGTAAAACGATGATCTCCAGCGCTTATACTGACGCATTCAGATATTCAGCCACATTTCAGTTCTGAGGCTTGAAACACCAGGATCAAAATTAAGAACTGGACAATAGCTCTTGTTTCCTGATCGGATTCGGCTCAACTCTCTTTCAAGCTCAACTCACTCTCAATATATTACTAGTCTGTTTCACTTTGCAATTGAGGTTTCGAGTCTTTTAATTGCCGTCAGTTAGAAGCACTATGCAACCTAAAATCAAACTTTAAACTAAACCTTAACTATAGCAAAAAAGCAAAGAAGCAAAGCAGATCAAGACAAATAGCCGACCTTGCTTTTTCTCTGCATAGCCCTAAGCCGAAGAGTAAAGCTAACCCGGCTCTCGGTTAGGTCTCGTGGGGGCAACTTTTGCATGTTGAGCATATATTTAAGATCAGATGAGTGGGTTTCAGAAGGCCGTCTGTTTTCCTTTGATATGTCGCACATATCGTCACTATTCACAGATAACGACCTGAATTTACCTGTCTGTGATGTCAGCCGTCATCATCGCACAAGTTTTCATTACTATGACCACCTATACTTTTCTCTGATGACAAAAGTCAATCTTGCTCGCTGCTTTCTGTAAACTGTATGAAATTTGCAGTTGGCATGGATCAACTCGGAATTTGCCGACTACCAGCTTCCAAACTCTGCCTTAATTTCCTGTATTTTCACACTACTCTAATTCGATAATACGTCCAGCTTTGGGTTCAATACTAGATTTCATCGTTTAATTAGAAGTTGAAATGTCCATCAACGTCAATGCTGTAAATATTCTTTTTTGGTCAGGACTTTTAGGGGACCCACCTTAACTTACCACAAAGTCTAGTTCTCCTCTCAAAGTGAATCAACTGCATTACAGAGCTTACTCCGAAAACTGCGGAAACGCCGGAACATATGAATCAAGAGTCTTTGCTTTAAACGCTTTAAGTTAGCCCTTCAACGTGCCTCGGTTCGAGATTAGCTCTCGGTCTCGTCATTTTGAGAAGGTCTCATATCGTAACCAAAAACTTAAGCAGCGTATAACGATTAACGGCCATCCAACCTCAAACACATTCTCGAGCGAAACTGGTGTATATCGCCTTATCTTATGTGAAGAACAGTAAGTCAATTCGATAAACCTGTATGAAGTAGAGTCATGTGATGGCGGCGGGACCCACTATTGTCCGCTGTCATCAAAGTTAGGTTCACCATGCTCCCCTGCAGCTTTATCCAATGCTGCATAAGATAGCTTCCGCGACACAGAATTACATGCTATTCAAGAAGATAATGCCGCTTATGTGGCTGGTGTAGGATTTAAAAGGCAACACATGGCGAGAAAGCTTGAGTCAAGTTAAAAGGACCACTAACCACCATTCAACAACTTTTGAGAGCCCACGAGTTCAATGAGCAAACGTCTTCTATGCTATTTAACATTTTCAACTCGGAATAAAATTACTTGTATATTTAGCTGCTACAAAACACTCTTCGGTCAATGCCGAACAGTTAAGTCGTACCAGACAAAATAGCAACTACGCGTAGCTCGCTTCCATTTCTAGATTCAAGCAAGGAATCGCTCTTCAGCAGCCTTCCAGTTGACAACATCCCAGATAGCCTTGAAGTAATCAACCTTGACGTTCTGGTACTGCAAGTAGTAAGCATGCTCCCAAGCATCGATTCCAACAAGGGGAATGTAAGGGCTAGTGACAGCATCTTGGTTCTATAATGAAAATAGACATTAGTAAGTGCACAACAAACATGCGGGGAAAAACATACAGCCTTGTTGATGATTTCAATCTCGCCAGTAGCCTTGTTCTTCACAATCCACGACCAACCGGATCCCTGGATCGCAGCAAGCTAAAACAGAGTCAGCATATCATTGATTTATCCGATTCATGTATAAATGTGATCTTACAGCAGTGTTGACGTCACCAATTAATTTGTCATAGCTTCCGTACTTAGCAACAATTGCCTTGGTTAAGGGTGAAGCAGAATCAAGATATTCTCCACCACCCTGAGACTTAGGGGCAAGATTGTCCCAGAACAAGGTGTGGTTGATGTGACCACCTCCGTGGAAGTTGGTCAAGGCTTGGAGCTCAACCTGGGTCTTGATGTCATGTTTGTCAGTGGCTGCAGCCATTTTCTCCATGGCGGTGTTGTATCCAGTGACATAAGTCTGATGGTGCTTCTTGTAGTGAAGCTATAGTGATAAGAATACAGTTAGCCCCTCTGCTTTACCATCCTTGATCCCAAGACTATGCAGTATTACCTCCATGATCTGTCCAGAAATTGCGGGCTCGAGAGCACCGAAATCGTATTTCATGTCAGGCAAAACAGCCTTGCCATCCTTGAAAGTAGCACCGAATGACACTCCGGTCGACAAAGCGCGACGGAAGACGGTAGGTTTGATAAGAGCTGGACGCATGTTTACGACTTGTTGCTAAGTATCGGAAGACTGCTGCAAAGAAAAAAAATTGGGTTAGTATACCAAAGTAATTTCCTTTATAGCCAAGCAATTGGAATTAAAAACCAATTCAGATAGGCGGAATAGGCAGTTTAAAGTGTGATATGGTCGTACTTACCGAAAACACTCCTTGACGAAACGTTGGAGAGTCAGGGAAACAGCAAGTATATCTTCAGCAAATTCAACCCCAATGACGTAATCACAAGTGGTTGTTATTCCGTCTAAGCCGCGGAGGAGATGATTGCCCAAAACCCGGATCCGATTGGTAGCTCTGAGCCAATCATTTTTTCAACGCTTTTCCAATTGAATACATATCATAATACAGTGTCTTTGTCTTTCAACGTGCTAGATATAATTACAGAAACAGTAAGCATATTTAAAACTGATTATTGCTGACACACAACATCGGAGACAGAACCTAAAAAGTAGACACTTCTAAAATCGAAATGTAGGTCAAGGTTGAGTGCTGACTTAGACGTTATCCTTGATAATTCTGCAGGTTATTTTTCATGCCAATTGTGGGATGGCGAATCCTATTTGTATCGACAGGGAAGTTCCAGAAGTAAAATATTATGCGAAGGTGTTGATGCAGTATTCTATTTCTACTATTAAGTAGAAAAGTAAATTAGCCTACTGTGAAGTAAAGTAGTAAATTAGTGCTGATATTAGAATTACATATTTACCGTATACCATGGCTCTCAATCGAGTTCTTGTCTATTTTTCTTATAAATCTAATATCTTATACAACCAAAATTTACGATAAAAGTATAATATGTAAGAGCGGATTTCCCAATTATTAATAGCAATGCATTTAGCGACGAACACAATAATATATTCAGTTCCTATGGTAGACCCAAACCAACCAAACGCAGTACCCAACCTTGCACATACAGCAAACTAAAACAACTAAAATACACTAAACTTGATTCTAATTCAGACTTTAATTACCACCGCGAAGACGCAAAACAAGATGTAATGTAGACTCCTTTTGGATGTTGTAGTCGGAAAGAGTTCGTCCATCCTCAAGCTGTTTTCCAGCGAAGATCAATCGCTGTTGGTCTGGTGGGATACCTTCCTTGTCTTGGATCTTCGACTTGACGTTGTCGATAGTGTCCGACGACTCAACCTCAAGAGTGATGGTCTTTCCAGTCAAGGTCTTGACAAAGATCTGCATACCACCACGGAGACGTAAGACAAGATGTAAAGTAGACTCCTTTTGGATGTTGTAGTCGGAAAGAGTTCGTCCATCCTCAAGCTGTTTTCCAGCGAAGATCAATCGCTGTTGGTCTGGTGGGATACCTTCCTTGTCTTGGATTTTGGACTTGACGTTGTCGATAGTGTCCGACGATTCGACCTCAAGGGTGATGGTCTTTCCAGTCAAGGTCTTGACGAAAATCTGCATACCCCCAAGGAGACGAAATCGCTGTTGGTCTGATGGAACAATCATCTGCATGATGTGAAGCGTATATGGTTCTGTTCTATCGCAAATGGATGAAGAATAGAGTGTGTGAGAGGAAAGGAAGGAGAGTGGCAACGTCGGATTTATAACTGTGATCGCGGGGCGGCATAAGTGCAATGGCGTTGTGATAGAATGTGGAGAGCCGTCTAATTCTGGGTGGTTCTACAACGCCACTTGCTGCGCACAAACAATGCGTCATCGTGCAGCTTACCAATGGCCCTCTACTGCAATGTTAGCGCCGAACGGCACTCAAATTGGCAAAATTATTCGTAAACTAATGGAGCGGAATATGATTATAATGAATAAAATTTGATTTATGATGCACGAGGTCCGGGAAATTACTCCTGACGACGATTGCTCACCGTTATTGCCGACACAAATGTATAGGGTTGTCCGAGAACACAAGCCAAACTTTGATAATATGTATCGAAAACAATAACTCAGTAGGTTAACTAGATCTGTTCATTCAAAATATGACTATCACACATTAAGCTTATCATGAAATATTATGGCACTCAATTGCTTTTCTTGATTTTGTGTGCTTCATGTGTCTGTTTCTTATTTGCCTCTTAGGACTACAAAGACTCTTGCCGGGTATATCTTCACATAGCCGACTGCGCTTAAATTAAAGTTTTTTGGTCTTTTCGCTTGTTGACAAGCATTAGAGAAAGAAACGACAGCGGCAACAATGTCACAAAAGGGCCGAGCTTAGACAGCAGAAAGAATCTTTCCTAACTAGATCGAAGCAACTGAGCGGGCTCGATCGTATTGAGAGGGTTCTGCGCAGCGAAAGATACCCAAGCAATCTACTGCCGGACCTTAATTTGTTGGTATACTCAAGCAAATAAAGGTTTAGAGTAACGTCGATCAGTAGAGCTTGTAGTCTGGAAGCAACCCGCTTCCCTAGCCAAATGCGATTGACTCTTAACCAATACTAATGTAAATTCCTCACCATTAGAATGTATATATCACCATTATTTTGTTTAGGCAATGGGGTTAAGCATAGTGCAAGACGTGCTGTTGTCGACACGCACTATGAGGCGCCGCAACTGATTAGTGCTCTGTCGCTCATACATTCAAAGGCGTCTCTAAACAAGGACAAAGCTTCGCATTTAGTTTTCAAACTTCGCTATCCGCTAGCGAGGGCCTTTGTCGGTTGGAGAATTTGTTTTGGCACAATGGCCTCTGTATCGGTATTACAGGAGCGGCCTGCTCTTGCACGTTCTAACCCTTCTTTACTAGAGAAAATTGCCAGCAGGTCTAGTCTCATGCCGGTAGTATCCAATCGCCCACCTTTGTCGCACGTCTCGCGTGTGAATTCTTTCCGGTCGAATGTTTCTGTAGCTGCATCAAATGCTGCCGCTGTTCTTTCTATAAGATCACCTTCTCCGGCTCGAAGTTTATCAACTGTATCAAATGAGCGTCTCGAACTGAGAAGTATATCTAATGGCAGCTCAAGGCCGCGGCCGTTGGTTTCTCAGAATGTTAGGATATGTAAGACACCAAGCTTTACGACACTATTGTCTAAATTGACATTTTTCGTGCAGCATATTACGGAAATTCAACTGTAATTAGTTCTATCGTATGTTATATTCGACGCGGTGTCTCATTTATCCTGTCGTTTTCCTTCCTGAGCTCTTTAATGACTGCTGCTCTGTTCACCCAACTTGGGAAATCAATTCAGACCTTGTTTTTATATATGATTGGAAGAAAACCCCACCGGCGCCCATTCGCAACGATAGAGAAACAGCGCGCTGCAAAAAGAACAAAGCCCGAAAAAAAACTAGTTCGTGATATAGATTATTATGCATCGCTGATCGGGTTGCATGTGGAACAGTATGAGGTTACAACTGAAGATGGTTTTGTGCTACAGCTTTTTCGTGTGGTAGATCCCAAGATACCAAGTGAGCAACTGAAACGACGATATCCCGTTCTTCTTATTCATGGTCTTCTTCAAAGTGCTGGTGCTTTTTGCGTCAATGATGAGGATAGTTTAGCATTCTATCTTTGTAAAGCGTATGACTCTTGAATTGTTTGAGAAGACTTACTAATACACTAAAGTGGATTCGATGTTTGGATGGGTAATAACCGATGCGGATTCAATTTCAAGCATGTAAAGTACGGATACAATGATCCTCGAATGTGGGTAAGTATTTCGTTCCACACCGCAAGGCAATTATCTGACGGTCACTAAGGAATGGGATGTTCGAGAGATGGGCACGAAAGACTTGCCGGCATTTGTAAACCACATTCAATCTGTAACGGGCTATGAAAAGGTGCGGTTTCCATTGTTCTTTGTGTGATATTTATGTTAACAATACAGATCGCTCTTACGAGTCATTCACAGGGAACAGCTCAAGCTTTTTTGGCATTCAGCAAATATCTTAGCCCAGACTTTGGCAATAAATTCTCTGTGTTTTGCGCACTCGCTCCTGCTGTCTATGCAGGTCCCCTGGTGGACCGTAAATTTTTCCGGGTAGGTTTAATCTTTTTACCATAAATTACGTCTCAGCTAACAATTTCGTTTTTGCAGTTTATTCGTTATTTACCAAATTCTGTTTATCGTGCATTTTTTGGCATACATGCATTTATACCCGCCATGATTAGACTTCGCAAGCTACTTCCAGCTCCAGCACTTACTTATTGCTCTTATGCCATGTTTCATTTTCTTTTTGATTGGTCAGATGAGCGATGGGAGCAAGCTCTCAAGGGTCGAATGTTTCAGTTCTCTCCTGTATATGTGAGTGCTGAAAGTATGAAATGGTGGCTAGGCAAGAATGGGTTTGCAACTAGAAGATGCATATTTGAGAATGACGATCTCTCTCAATCATGGTTTGATAGTCGATGTCCCCCGCTAGCATTATGGGTTGCTGAACACGATTCCATTGTGGATGGAGAGCGTTTAATTAAACGTTTGAAAGCTGCAGAGCCAGAGATTGATGTGTTGAAAACCGAGGTCATCAAAGACTACGAACATTTAGATGTTTTGTGGGCCGTAGATGCAGTCGATCATGTTCATAGAGGTGTTAAAGAGACTATTTGGTCGACCGCATGGAAGCGAGAGAATTGTATCTGTCCCGAAGGGTGCGAAGAATTGTAAATTTGTGTTTTTAATGTATTCTAGGATTGGATAGTTTTGATTTCATGCTGGATGGTTTTTACCATTGGGTCTATTTAATTGGTTTGGTAATTATCACCGGGAGCATTTTGGTTACTATTGTGTATCGGATTTTGTTTTTATTTACTTGTTGTTTAGAAGTTTGTTGATTTTGAATTAAACAAATAGTATCATACTGGCTAGCTAGCTATCATCCCACAGTTCCTGGTTTCTAGATTCTACTTTTGACGTAAAGTAAAAGATCCGAAATATTGTTCCTGAATTTAAATATATTGTAGGCCAAGCTCAGAAATTTTTAAAGCACAAAGTCATAAGTACCTACATAAGTTTTGAATAACGGCAGTTTTGTACAATTGTAGAACAGCAGCAATACTAAAATTACAGCCAGAAACAAATAACGTCGAGGAAGAGACATTATCAGCAAAACTAAAACATTAAACCGCTTCCAGATATCCATAAGTTCTTTTTATTTTTTATTTTATTTTTTTGTTCATTTCAGGCTACCGAGATGATTGACATTGTTCGTGAATGAACTCTTCAACGTGACGGAACTCTATTTGAATTTTGTAAACAAATTTCGCGCCTCATAAGTAACAAGTAGCACGCGCCGAAAGCCATATTGACAAGAACCAAAACACCTCGGAATAGCCAGTCACTAAAAAAGTTAACACATTACAACTGACGCTGGAAAGCGAATGACTGCAGCCCATCTTGCATGCCGTGGATAAATGGCGGTGAAGTGCAACAAGTTGATGGGTACTGGTTATGTCGAGTGAGAATAATCCAAACAACTCCAGCGCCCTTTGTGCAGTATCAACTAATACCGTTATTCTCGAAGAAGACACTGATTTTGTTGTGTCGACATCAGCTTTAGAGAAGATTTCAAATGTGATAGATCTTTCATCACCATCAACCACTGAGCTAGGTCTAGCTATAACGAAAAAAGAGGCGACAGAGACTAAATTTGATGAAAACTACGAAGACGATCCATTTCTCGAAAATTCAGCTATTTTAGAAGAGCTTGATGAACTCAGCACTGTAAAGTTTACTGAAAGAACTTTATACACTACGCATCAACAAGGATACCTAGATGATCTAGAAGCGCGACAAGTACTTGCTACCAAATTAGAAGCATTCTCGTACAAAGAGCATGAGAAGAAAAAAACAGTACAATCGCAATTTCTTCTAACTCCAACCAAAAACTTGCAGGAAATTATACCACCGGAATCAAAAATGTTAGGTGCTACTCGAAAGGCAAGTTTTCTGTTAAGCGGTCACTCGTCAAAGTTGTTCAACTAACAGAATATAATAGTTGATAGTGAAACCAGTCTTAACGTCAAAGTTGCGACCGTTAAGCTCTCTGTCAAGAAGTAGTCGATCGATTACAGCACGCAACATAGCAGCCGCCGAAGCAGCTCGCGCATCACCATGTTCTACGCCGACTGATCAAGTAAATAGTGCTGCAGTCACAGACGTACGTCGAATCGGTAAAGCTGAGCGGGACGCAAATCTTCTACGTATTCAATTGTCGCAGCTACTTGAACCAGAACTTGCTGTTGAAAAAATAAAAGAACTTTCACTCAGCTTTCCCATAAGCCGGAAAGGTCTATTAAGTGAACAAGTCATGTTGAGGCTTCATGATGCCGCATGCAGAGGATTAAATGGCGAACTAGAAACTGTGCGGACCATGGGATTTCAGAGTTTGGCGCTGTTTGAAGACACTGGAATTTCGGATGATATTGAAACTATTGTTTCAACGCCAGTTGTTTGTGAAAACAACGAAACAGGTGACATTGGTATACCCACCAAAATAGAGATCTGCGATTCAGAAGATTATAGCACAAAAACTGATCTAAGCGAAAGGTCCATCGATATTAGTGAAAACCAAACCAGAGAAGATACCCCGGATGATAGTTTTGACAATCAAGTAACGGTAGTAAAACTTGATACCACGTTGATAACTGAGTCAGATACACGACTAAATATTGACAAAGCAGACGTTCTTACTAGCCCGATAGTGATTATGTCAGAATTTAAAACGACCATAAAGCCATTAGAAATCTCTGATAGCGAAGATGAGAGAATTTACACTTCTGAAGTGGATCATGAATATTTACAAAGCTCTCCGGTATTGCTACCGACAAAAATAGGAGATGAAGTTGGAAAGTCTGGCAGGTCGATTTTTGCATCTTCACCATCATCGATTTTGTCATCTTCACCAATTACGATACAAAAAAAACCACAGTTGGAAACTCCGAAACAAATACGCAGTATCAGCACTGTAACTGCGAGCAGATCACCAAGCCTAACGCCGAATAAGCGTCTGAGACGCAATTCAGAAGTGGATCAAATCCGCACTACAATAAATGAGGACTTGCATGAAGAAAAACTTCACAAACTTCCTGCAGCAGAGTTGCGTGAAAAACTAGCCGAATGGGGACTAAAAGCACCTAGGAAGAAAGTAGAAATGGTTGCTATGTATTTACACTATGAAAGAAAATTACTAGCTCAAAAAGAGCAGAGTGAGCAAAGCTCCTTTGCAGAAGAAACAGGAAATGGCTTGGAGAGCACAAAGGATATACGAGAAGCGTTAAAAAATAAGATATCTAAACACGTCCGCACCGCACCAGATGCGCGACCGTGGTGGTTCAAAATTTTACAATATGAGCCAATTGTGATCGAAGAGTTTGCACAGTATTTAATGAACGCAGGAGTGATACCGTTTGATGCGCACAAACGCAGCACACAGGATGCTGCAGATGGTTATGTTAGTGCGCTGGTGAAGGAGTGGTGTGATACACGGTGCGTATGCACAATTAGCGTGAATGGGCCAGGGCAGATGCGCAAACGACGGCAGCAGCAGAAGCGAACAAGAACTACTAAGCGGAGGTCGAATAGATAGCGCTTATTAGGCGTGCGATATGGCTGCTTAAAATCCCGCGATAGAAATAAAGAGGAAAGGGGTTTCCAACTAGGAGATAACCAAACAAACACAGTGATTAACTAGTTCACCCCCACTTATCTACCCCATGTGTTTTATATTATTATAAACCAAAACGATAATTAATTATATGAAAATTGAATATTCTGGAACAGATTTGCTGGATATGTCTCACAGGTCTCATCAGTAAACTGTTCCAAAAAGAAATGTCGCCGCGGCCTACGACTAGAATTTCAATGTCGCGCTGTTTAATCAGTTTTACTTGGCGTTGGCCACGTCAGCGTTATTTTCCTAGTTCCAGTCCGGGTACTGTCTTACATTTCAAGCGGGGAAACAAGTGTGTACAAACCGCTCCATGCTCGAGTGAATTTCGTCGCGAGATAGCAATTAATAAAAATGCCCAACAGTTATCATCAAGATTAACAGAAAGTAAAACAAAAGCGGGGTTGACAAGTGTGGCGCATAAGAGAGGGGTATTGCGGCGGGCGATGCGGGCGATGCAAAATGCAAAATGCAAAACGCCAGAAAATGTCACTGAAACATTGGACTGAGGCTAGTGCTGGGATCTGAGGCTTGGAAGATGCGGGCGGGGCGGGGCTGGGCTGGGCGGGGCTGGTGAGCAAAAATAAAGGGGGAAGAATTTAGTTGACTCGTAACGTTATTGCGGCGCACCAATTTTAATTAACGACAATAGTGGAAGTATGTAAACATACCATGAGAAACTTGGCTTGGAACCTCTTGAATTCTTGGCTGTGTTTGGCGATAACAGTTGACTAGTGTATAGAAAATGCAAAGATAAGAGACATAATGTAGAAGCACTCTATAGTAAAATATATGGAAAAGAGAAAGAGAAATTCAAATATATGATACAAAACAAGAGAAAAAATCGCTCTACTATAAAAATAGGAATAGAGAGAGGACAAGTTACAAAAATGCTAGAGAACAAAACTGGAACAAACTCAAAATCAAACTCAAACGTAAAACGTAACAAACATAAAAGACCAAAAAGTACAGCGAAAAGGAAAAAAAAAAAGGACATGAATACGCCAAAAGAACGTGCGTGTACCCCATATGATGAAATCAAGTATATCGTAACATCAACACCACCCAAAACCAAAAGTAGAAAACGAAAGATAATATAAACGCAACAAATCTAATGAAACTCCTCGTGGATTGCGTATCAGTCTTTTGAAAAAGAATAAAAAAGGCATCAAAAATTGTGAAACAAAAAAGTATCTATTGAACAAGAACACGTTCGCGAATGACAAATTGGTCGCCTTTGGTCATAAGAAGTTTATCGCCCCACGAAGCGTTAGCGGGAAGCGTGTAGAGACATCGAATAGCATAACGTAAACGAGAATTGTTCGATGCCGAAGGAGGAGCAGGAGCCCATTTTTCGTTGTCTGCATCATCAAGAGCATCTTCGTAGGTTGTAAACGATCGTGGTAAAGAGCCTCTACGAGCACGAGCAAGAAATGAAGGCTGTGATGGAGAAATAGAAAACTCCGGAGCAAGTGAAGTAGGCGAAGTACCAAGAGCAAAAGCGTCGTGGTGATTTTCATGATCGTCATGCTCTTCGTCAGCTGAATCATCGTTCACAGAATTTGAACGTGCACGACGACCACCAGCCGCAGCAGAGTCTGTAGCAGTGGAAGCAGATCTGCGATAGTAAAGATCTTCATCGTCTTCCTCTTCATCCATATCATGCGAACGTATTCGTGTTACAGGAGCTTCATCTGGTAGAGGAGGTTGCTCTTCAAGTTGAGAAAGTGGAGGAACACCTGTAGCAAAGAGAGATGAGTGCCGAGGAGGGGGCGCCACAGGGTTTACAGCTGAAGCTGACGACGATGAAGATACTGCAGGCTCAGAAGCACGTCTGGAAGAACGCGATGTAGGATGTCGACCAGAAGGCAAGACTCTGCGACGACGACGAGAAGGAATAGACCGGAATCTTGGAATTGTTCGTTCATCAAGAGGCAAAGCAAGATCACAAGCAGCTTGCATTGCGGCAGTCCACTCGACACATTGTCGTGCGTCAGAGCAAAGAAGGAGAAACTGCTGTCCTTCGGCTCGTACACGGATGACATTTGATTTTTTCTTGTAGTCCGTAGCAAGTCCGATCTGAGCATATTGCAGGGTATACGAACGGAGAAGCCGAGAAGGAGCAAAAGTCTCAGCGGGAAGTCCGAGGATAGCTTCAGGAGAAAATTCGGCGGCGGCGGCGGAGGACGAAGCGGAGGTAGCGGAAGTCGCGGAAGAGGCGGGAGATAGTGAAGCCTCGGAGGACGAAGCGGAGAGAGGAGAGAGAGGGCAGGCAAATGGATCGATAGTATCTGATCCAGAAGCAGAAGCAGAAGCTCCAGCAGAGTTTGAATTTGATGAACGAAGAAGAGGAAGAGATAGGGGTAGTTCGGCTAGAGATGCGAGGAGAGACGGCTGGGCAGAGGCCGAGGCCGACGAGGCCGAAGCAGAGCGCCATGGGCGGGTACGAACGGGAGTAGCAGCAGAAGTCGAGGAAGAGTTGGAAGTAGAGGAAGTTGAAGGGCCAGTAGCAGCAGCCGGAGCCCGGAAAACTTGTAGCTGGGTGTTGTTTAGAACAACGACGACAGTGGACCAGGACCGCACGGGGGCAGCCTCGAGCGGCGCAAGTAGTTCCATTTTGCGGGAAAGCACGGCCGCACGAACCAGTGTCGCTGAATAAGGCGGCAATGGTTCACAGCCTTCTTCTTCGCGAGGACAGATGGGGAATCTGGGAGGCGGAAGTTTTGAGAGCGGATCGTCATCGGTTCCGGGAGCAGCGTCCGAAGGTGGATACTCGGGCGGAGGCAGTTGACTAAGATCAGTGATGAGCGGCGCCGAGACGGTGCGATAGAAAGGCTGGGCCGGCTGCGGCTCCTTGTGGTGCTTCAGACGCAGGAACGAGCTCGCGATAGACGAAGAAGAGTCTTGATGAGGAAGAGGAGGCGGGTGAGCAGAAGAAGGGGAAGACGCCGGCTGCTGGCTGGGGGGGCCGCCCGAGGCCGAAGCCGTCGAAGCCGAGCGGGAGCGGAGACCGCGCAGGAAAGTCATTTCAGGATGCGAGGAGACAGAGCAGGAAAAGAAGCCAGATTAGTCCGTAGCGGCCATTGGCACAGGGGCGGAATAGCAGCAGAAGAAGAAGATGAAGAGACGAGAAGCAGAAGCAAAGTGAGCGAGATAGCAGAGTCGGCCAAAAAGACGAGGAGCCGGCGCCGAGTGGGCTTTTGTTGAACGAACGACAAGTCAAAAAAGTGATTGCGTAGAGCCGAGTCGGGGTCGCTGCGAAGCTAAACTCTAAATTGCCAAACGTTAATGGAAACTCTAATCTGGGCACCAGATTTCTCTGGGCATTTGCAGCGCACTTTGGGCCGCGAACTGGCGAGTTGACAGGGCTAATTTGCGTGGATTAATGTGCACAAAACACGTTGTTTTGATACAGTATCGAATCAGCTGCGTCTGACTCGTCAATCTCTATTCTACTCGCTCTACTTCTGCCTGCACCCGGCGTTTACCCAAAATCCCCCCGTCCTCTGTTCGTCCGCGGCGCCTTCCGACGCATTGTTCCCTTTTTGCGCTGTCGCGGCCGGCTGCCCCGGAACTGAGCCACAAGTTACCCGTCACGTGACGCATTATTCGCAGTTGCGACTATGACGTCAGGAGCAAGCTGGGATCAACTGTAAGCGCTTCCTGCTCGTCCTGGCTCACTGCGACAAACCCGAATGATTCTATTGGGTCGCCATCGGCGCCAATAAGCTCTGCATTGTTTACTTTTGGCTGCACGTCACCGCTTCTATCACCGTCAGTCCTGCTGCTGCTGCTCATGATGCCTATGCTACTGCTGATTGTGAGGTCGTCGTCCGCAGAATGCATTGCCGCCAGGTGCCGTTCGTAGTCGTAAACTCGCGTAAAGCGGAACGCGCACCCGTCTTTTTCGCACGCGATCGTCCGCCCGGTATCGTAGTCCGCTCCGGTAAGTCTTGCTATGAGCTCGTCTGTATTTGGTTCTTCGATGCGTCGCTGTCTTTTGCGTGCACGTTCAAAGACTTCGCCCACGCTCAATTCGCGACTGCTTCGCTTTGCACTCAACCCTTCACATGCATGCGTCGCTAGGAGCCGTTTATGTCCAAACGCCCGCCCGCAGTCTTCAACATTGCACACAAACGGCTTCTGCCCCTCGTGCACCGTAGCAATATGCACCGCCAGCGCGTGCTTACGCGTAAATCCGCGTCCGCACTTGTCGCATCCGAACTTCTGCCTCTCGGTCAGAGACTCGGTGTGGACGCGCATGTGCTGTCGCAGCATACCGCCTTTTGCAAACTCCTGTCCACACTCTGCGCATACCGCTTTGTGCTCTGCTCGCACATGCTTCTGCAGCGCAGACCACGTATGAAACCGCTCTTCGCACTCTTCCACCTCGACAGTGCCTTCTGTACTTGTCTTTGACATTGGTCTTTCACACAGATATCGCGCTTGTGTGCCGTGGTCCCGTTTTTCGTGTATCTTCAGCCGCGAAGCCTGCGCAAACGACCGCCCACACCCTTCAACTGTGCACATGAATGGATGAGTGTGAGTATGCATCTCTGTAATGTGTTTTCTCAGCTGTGCTTGTTTGTGAAACGCTGCTTCACATCCTTCGTAGTCACACTCATACGGCGCATGTTTCTCATGTGTAATCATATGCCTTTTTAAATGCTGATTCGTATTAAAGCCGTGTCCACATTGCGTGCATACATATCGTCTTTCTGCTCTGTGACTTGATTCGTGTGCTTTCAAATGTGAGTCTCGTAAAAATCTTTTGTCACAACCTTCAAATGAACACTGAAATGGTCGTTCTCCCGTATGTGACCGAATATGCTCTTCCAAACGACAAGGCCTTGTAAATGACTTGCCACATCCTTCATATGCACAATGATAACACTTTGGTCGAGGTTTACTCCGAGGTCTCGCAACCTCGTCCTCCTCTTCATGCTTGATTTCGTCGTCTTCAAATTTTTCATTCCCGTCATTAATTTCACTCGTTTCCAACACCCCGCCATTTTCAAAAGTAACCATATCAACCATCCCAAAAAACTCCTTTTCCTCTCCCAAACCTTCCGCACAAAACATGTATTTGTCAGAAATTCTTCTTGAGCTATTTACAGCTTCCATAGAAACCGGCATAGACAGCTTTAACGCCATCCTCGACCCCCTTTGGTCCACCACCGCTGTCTTTGTTCAGTTCAAAATTTTTAAAAACTCAGGGCTCACAACTATAAACTTTAATTCTTCTCATCGCCATCTCTACTTCGTCGCCGGTCTTTGAATATTAACCATTTCGTTTCTACTAAAACGATATCAAGTATGCGAGGCGATGATTTTTAAAGAATTTGCATTAGTTGAGTAAACATTAGCATTTCTTAGACGTAATAAATTAATAAATCGAACAACTTCAAGTTTTGCTTAGTCATCATTTAGAGCTACTAAAGTTTTTATTTTTTCCTCGTCTTTCTCAACCATCACCACACAATGTCCGACTTTGGCGACGACGACGGCGAAGCGTAAGTGATCTAATCATATTATAAGCGTTTTTTAATACTTACGAAACAGGTTTAACGACGGCTACGAGAACGCATACGATGAGTTCGAGGAAGATGCCGCCGAGTTCTCGGGAAACGAAGAGGCAGTTGATGAGGAAGCCCGTGCAAATGGCAACGAAGCAAAGACATCTGCTGCTACAAATGGTGTAGATGACGAACTTGATGGCAACAATATTGTTGCTGTGAATCAGCAAAATCAAACCGTCCGCAAGAAATCTCAACGAGAACTGGCAATTCCGAAAGAAAAACGTACGACTACTCCTTATATGACTAAGTACGAGCGTGCGAGAATATTAGGAACTAGAGCTCTTCAGATCAGTATGAATGCTCCTGTACTTGTTGATCTTGAAGGAGAAACAGATCCGCTTCAAATCGCGATGAAAGAACTTGCCCAGAAAAAGATTCCTCTTATTGTCAGACGTTACTTACCTGATGGAAGTTACGAAGACTGGGGAAGTGACGAGCTCATTGTGGAAAATTAGTCTGTTTTATTTTATGTATACTTTTCTTGGGTTCAAGGTCTTGATAGCGACCTGGCGTTTTGCATGTAATTTTATATAAAAATCTACAACATTATCATTAATCAATACACTAAAACCTAAATTATGATAGACTCCGCCAACTCCTTATACATAAGCCTTTCCTTTCCCATCCCATATTTTATAAACGGTTTAAAACATTTGTCGACTTCCTCTGCACTTAACCCATTTTCCAACAACGCTTCTCGCAACTCTGCCACATTCGCTGCACCACTATCGTCATCGTCAAAAGCACTAAATGCTGTGATCAGCTCTTCTTTTGAAGAAAATTTAGACAGCATACCGGACATTGCTGTTAAATATGCTGGGAATTGTAAGGGACTCGGCATCATTTTCATCATAGAGTCGATTGTTTTCGAGTTCGGCATTTGTCCTGAAATATTAGCAGGCTTCTACAACAAATATCTAAAAAGAAAAGCAGTTACCCAGTGAATTTAACATCTGTTCCAAGTCCTCTCTGCTAATGACCCCATCACGATCACTGTCCAACACAGTGAACGATTCCTTGACTTGATTGATTTGAGCTTGGTTAATTTGTATAAATGCACCGGACACAACTCGCTGATTTCCACGTACTGGAGATCCTACTATCTCCGGCACAGTATCATCTGCTGTTATTCTTGGTTTTACCATATTTGTGAATAATATGGAATAATGACGCTGGAGTCACCGCTACCTTTTGTTTACAATTACATATATATCATGTATGTTTCCGAGTTATGCCGCAAACGAGTACGCTATTAGCCGAAACACGCAAATTAAGCGCGTATGCGGCGTGTTGCCAGGCCAACTTTGATTTGTTTACTCTAATTCCCAAAACAAACCTACTCTACGTCAACACCTGTCAGTCCTCTTTCCTTCATCCACTCCACCTTGTACACCACACGCATTTTGCTACACAGTAGTAAATCTATAGGTGTTACAAAAATGTCTTCAAATAAACAATCTCAGTTATTGTCTATGAAGCAGCGGTCGAATAGTATGCGTCCGCCAATGAGTGCACCTTTATCCTCAATCTCCACGAGCAGACTTAACCGAAATTCCGAAATTCTCCCTTCGTCCTCACGAGCTCCGTCACCTTCTTTGCAGTTAAAACAGAATCTGCGAAGAAACACTGTTGAGAATGTCAACAACAATGCCGTCATGAGAAAGAAAGATCAGTCAAATAGTTCAAGACCGAGTTCACGTTCTTCAAATCATTCTGAAGTATCACGGCCTACTCGAACAAAAGATCAAGACCCGGATGCCGCTAACAAGGAGACAAACATACATGTTGTGGTTCGTTGTCGCGGCCGAAATGAGCGAGAAGTTCGTGAAAATTCGGGCGTTGTATTGGAAGTTCAATCCGCTCATGAAATAACTATTCAGACTGGTCCAATTGCTCTTTCAAATAAGACTTACTCTTTTGATCATGTTTTCGGTGCCGAAGCAGATCAAACCATGGTCTACGATCAGGTCGTTAGTCCAATTTTGGAGGAAGCTCTCAGTGGTTATAATTGTACCATTTTCGCATACGGTCAAACTGGTACTGGTAAGACATACACCATGTCTGGTGATGTTTCTGATAACTACGGAACTTTTGCAAACGAAGCTGGTATTATTCCACGAGTATTGTATCGCATGTTTCTGGCTCTCGAAGAAGAAAAATCAGAATACTCAGTAAAATGTTCGTTTATCGAGTTGTACAACGAGGATTTACGTGATTTGATTTCAAAGGATGATGATCGCAAAGTTAAAATTTTTGAAGATACAGCGAAGAAGGGTATTGTGATTCAGGGAATGGAGGAGGCTTTCATTAAAAATGCAACTGAAGGTCTTAAACTTTTGCAAGATGGTTCACATAAACGACAAGTTGCTGCTACCAAATGCAATGATCTCTCTTCTCGATCACACACAGTTTTCACAATTACTGTTCATGTCAAAGAAATTGCCAGTAACGGAGAAGAGTATCTTCGAATTGGTAAATTGAATCTTGTTGACTTAGCCGGTTCTGAGAATATTAGCCGTTCGGGCGCTGAAAACAAACGTGCTAGAGAAGCAGGAATGATCAATCAAAGTCTGTTGACTCTCGGTCGTGTTATCAATGCTCTTGTCGATCGATCATCTCATATTCCCTACCGTGAATCCAAACTGACACGATTGCTCCAAGATTCACTCGGCGGTCGAACTAAAACATGCATTATTGCAACTGTCAGTCCTGCCAAAATGAATTTAGAAGAGACGATTAGTACTTTGGATTACGCTTCTCGGGCAAAAAATATCAGAAACAAACCTCAGCTCAATCAAGTGATGTCGAAAAAGACGTTAATCAAAGAGTACATTTTAGAAATTGAAAGGCTCAAAGCTGATTTAAACGCTTGTCGCCAGAAAAATGGAGTTTATATAACACAGGAATCATACCAAGATATCACGGAAGAAAGTGAAAGCCGCAGAATTTTGGCCGAAGAGCAGAAACGGAAAATCGAGGTTATGGAGACTCAATTGAAAAGTGCTCGAGAGCAGTTCGAATTGACGATGAAAGCATCACTAGAAACTAAGAGGGAGCTTGAGCTATTATCTGTGAGTACTTTTTCAATTGAATTGAAGATAAACTAACTCATTAATCAGAGCGAGTTAGCTCGGACTCAAAACTCACTTGATCTGACCGAACGCGATTTGGTTGCTACCAAGCAAAGTCTAAACGAGGAAATGAACCTTCGGCATGCTTATGAAGCCACTGAGCTTGAACTTCGGCATACGGCTGAAAATCTCATCTCAACAGTCAACCAAGCTGCTGGTGATGTTATGTTACTTAACGACACTATTGAACGAAAAAGTGATTTGGAAGTCACCAATCAGCAGGTTTTTGCCAATTCGCAGAAACTAGTATACGAAGCTTCACGACAGTTGGAGACGAGAGTTTCTCAGTTTGCAAGTATTCAGACCAAATATTTCGAAAGCTCAAATGACAAAGTACGAAGTATGCTCGTTGCCGAAACATCCAAACTTGGCGGAGTGTACAAGATGATTGAAGAACGACTAGCATTTTTTGATGAACAGCAAGATACTTTACAAAAACTTATGGGCTCATCAAAGACTGAAATGAACGATGTTTTGGAGAATATTAAAGTACTGAGAGAAGATATCAAAAACAAAGTCGGTGAGGGTTTGGAAGGTTTGAATAAAGCAACCGAAAAGATATCACAAGAGCTTTTGAACCAGATTGAGATATTCCAAGATCACGTAAGTAATGCTTACTTTTTTTTTATAAATTAGACTAACAGCAGATAGACATCGATGGCCTACAATCAACTTGGACGCGAGTTCAAAGGGATGTTCGATGAGTTTAACAAGCGTCTACACACACAACGAGATGAGCTTGTTACTATACACACTGCAATGGCCGCTAGTAGCGAAAATGTGATTGGTAGTTTGGATTCACATAGTGCTGTCTTAAAGCAAATAGCAGAGCAAGAGAAGAAAAAAGCCGAAGAAGAGCGCAAAGCTATTTTGGAACAGGTTACTGCTTTACTTAATGCAGCAGGTGAATCACAGAATCAAAGATTAGACAAGAGTGTTGAAGATCTTAGTAAAGATTTGTTAACTTCCAGGCAAGCTCTCACTAGCGCTGGGCAGGAGTTTGTGAATAGTGGTACAGAATGGATGGCAAAGCAGAAAGAGTTTCAAAAATCAATTACACAGGATAAGGAACGTATCAAACAGACGATAATCGAAGCATACCATACTTCCGAGCAACATGGCCAAACATTACAGCAGAGTACCCGTACTGTTCATTCTGAAGCAGTGGAGATTGTTTCTTCGCAAAAAGAAAATCTTGCACTTCAGATGCAAGCTTTGGACGGATTTGTCAGTGGAGCACGTGAGCAGAATGAGACTCATCATAAGGGATACAGTGCTTCGATGGAAAAGCTGAAAAGCGACATGCATCAAAAGCTGATGGAGGCTAACAAAAACATTGAAGAGGCCGGACGAGGCTTACATATATATGTAGATGAGGTCGTCAAATCTGCAGAGGCTGCTAAGCAGGAGGTTGCTCAGTACAGCGTCGACAGTATTTCTGAGATTTCAGGTCTTCGTGAAGCTGTTTTGAACCAAAAATTTATCGGCTATTCAGCGAGCGGTGATACACCAAAGAAGGAGAAAGTTTATCAGCTACCAAAGTCCTTGCCAAAAACAATTTCAGTGCAGAGTCAAAATGAGAATATAGCACCTAGTGTATCTCAACAGTTCATGAAGCCGTCAATGCTACCTCGTGCTTCATCCGAACCTCGTATGTTGTAATAGTTGAGTGAATTTTTTTTGTATTTCTGGTGATACCATAGTTGAAATTGCTGGTTCGTGTGAAGATAGATACATGTTTAATGAATGTTTAATAATGTACGGAGATCAATTAACATCAATTATCTAGCATCTAAGTTTATTGTGAGAGTCAGTAACATTTGCAATCATTGTAGACGAATGAAAATTCATTTACAGCTGCTATGGTCAGTATGAAAGGTAGAAATGAGTTTGCACGACAGCAAAAAAAGCTGTTATCGCCAAAGAACTCAATCAATGAAAAAAATAGAAGAGGAAAAAAAACCAGTTTACGGTAAAAAAAAGCTTGTTTTCAGAATTGTACGCTTAGTGATAACTTTTTGGATTGCAAATTTGATTACGTATCACGGATACTGTGTGGTGAGCTCGTAGTAAATTGCGTTAACCTTAAACTTTTCCTATGGCGTCTTTAACAAAGTACGCTTGTTAGTAACGTACTACAATAATAAAGACAGTATAAGAAAATAAGGACCAAATGTATTCACCTTTAACAAAGTACGCTTGTTAGTAACGTACTACAATAATAAAG